>CAUYUJ010018122.1:113886-146386 GCA_963575745.1 Prorocentrum cordatum
GATGATGATGATGATGATGATGATGATGATGATGATGATGATGGTGATGATGATGATGATGATGATGAGGAGGAGGAGGAGGAGGAGGAGGAGGAGGAAACAGAGGAGGATGAGGATGAGGATGAGGATGAGGATGCGGATGAGGATGAGGAGGAGGAGGAGGAGGAGGAGGAGGAGGAGGAGGAGGAGGAGGAGGAGGAGGAGAGGCGTTGGGGCCCGGAGGTCCCCAGAGGCCACGCCTAGCGCGGCCATGCTCCCCATACCGTAAACACCTCGCTCTCCCACTCACATCCTTCGGTCCCTTGCAGGGCCCGCGTCAGGACTGCTCGCTTCAGACCTGCGACATCCTCGATTTCCTCGCGGACGTCAGCTTCCTGCTCTACATTGGTTTCCTTGCGGACGTTGGCTTCCTGCTTGGCACCGGCTACCTGCTCGACCTCCACCACGACGTCCTCAGCACGCCAGCGCAGCCCTGCGTGGCACCGACGACTACGACGAGAACGTCCCGACGCACGAGTATTACTACGACTGGATCGAACATTGGCACCAAGATGGCATAGACTCCAGGTGGCAGCTACCACAACGAACAGTGGCACCAGCAGAAGTACGAGCACCGATACCCGCAACACCAAGGGGGCACCACAGGAACCCTCTGGACAAAATGGCGCGCCCGCGGCCGCGACGACGCCCGCGGCGCGGGCAGCAGCGGCCCCATGAAGCAACAGCACGGCCTCAACGTGCAACGCAGACAAGAAAAGAGAAATGAGACGGGTGCCAACGTCGCCCCCATGACCCTCACCGAGACCAGAAGACAGGAGCGATGGAACGAGCCGCCTCCAATCCGCCGCTTGGACAGAGTCAAGGAGTGCCGCGATAATTGCAAATCGGACATCGACTATCTCATCACCGCCATCCAGCGGCACGCCAACGACGACTGCGACTTCGAAGGCATCGTCGCCAAGACCCGCCCACAAAAGTCCATGCTACTATACTCATACGACGCCAAGGGCCAGCTAAGAGAAGTCGAGAGCATGATAGACGACACAGTCACACAAAGGGACGACGCGCAGCAACAGTTGGGGGAGCTCCAGCAGAAGGCTACAGTTCCTGGAGACCGAGATCGCCAACTTCGACGGCTTCGTGACAGCATCAGGGGGCGGCCTCGAGCGACGATGCGGGCGCCGAGTCAGCAACGACGCCCAGGAGGCAAAGAAAGCAACGGCGCTCCGACGTCCCTGCTCCCAACGTCGGAAAACGCCGCCGAGGGTTCATCGGGGGCGCGTCGCTGGCGCCTTCCGCCGCCAACGAGCTGCGACCTGAACTGCAGGAAGCGCAGCAGAAAGCTGAAGCACAACGAAGCCAGGCTGCACATCAAAAAGCCGTTATCAACCACATCGAAGAAGCAAAGAAACCCCACTACAATAACGAAAAGGAAAGCTACCGCGGGATACAGCGCTACGAGGGGGACCATATGGAGGAGCACAAGAAGGAGATGCATGCCATCGGGGGCGCAACCGAGAAGATCGCGGGGCACAGCGCCTACAAGACCGAGAAAGACAGCAACGCCATCGGACGCCTCGAGAACGAGCTCCGCGACGCCAGTGACATCATGCGCCAGACCGTCGACTATAACCGCAAAATCTCCCGGGAGTCAAGACGACGCCGCGAGAACTGCGAGGAGCGCCGCTGCCAGCGATTACCTGCGAAGACCCTTCGATCATGCGCGACGACAAATGCGTCGGCCGCGGCAGCCGCGAGTTTCGGACGTGCCCACCAAGTGCAACAAATTCGAGAAGGGCTTAGCAGAAATAGACGAAACCACTCAGCTCCGTGAGCACCGACGACAGATCATCATCAACGACCTCCAGCAGACAAGAAACGCAGCCCATCAACTTCGCAATCAACAACGTTCACATGAACAACTTCGACAATAACTGGCAACGGCGGAAACCGAGGACTCGGGCGTCGAGGACCAGGCCCGCAAGAACATCCAGCACACTTACAGTTTCTCAGAGTCAAGGGTTCACTGCCTCGAGAACGAGATCCACGGACAAAAGCAGACAATGCGCATTGAGGAGAAGCAATGCCGGAACAAGACCGATATCACCCAGGCACTAGGGGGCGCGCGGAGGACATGCATAACTACATCGCTCAGCTCCACCAGTACGAAGAGGTTTATGCGGCGACGGCGGAGCCGCGGCCGAACGCACGCGCTGCGACCGACACCAGCTCAACGCCGCTAAGTGCTCCATAGAGACCAGGGAGCAACTCTTCCAACAGCTACGCGATAAGCGACGCGTCATAGAGACGCACATGCAGCAACGAGCAAGACAGCTCGAGGACGCCCACTCAGAGATCCACGCCATGCAGTAGGGCCAGGAAGCAGAGTTCGCCAACGACCTCACCAACCAGCTCAGGGGCGACGACTCTCGGTCCACCGTCACCTTCCTTCAGGCGCCACAAGGAACAGGACCGCAAAGAACCGGCCACGGAGCTCAGCTCCCTGTCATCCCCGATCCCGAGATATCCGACATCGAGGAGGGGCGCGGCGCCCAGGCCGAGAGGGGCGACGACCAGCGCGAGAAAGACATGCTCAACATTGCAAAGACGACATCTGGAGACGAGCACTCAACCGCAACGCCAGAAGCTGAGGGGGCTACTCCAACGCCGCGACATGATCAGGACGAATAACCAATACTACCCCAAGTTCAACCGTGGGAACCAGCTTCAACCCAGCCAAGGAACGACGACAGCTACATCAGCTGGACTGAGAAGTCTCACATCCAGCGCAGCGACGTCGAAGGGGGCGATGCCTCGACGCAGATAGCAGACGAACAGGCACCATTGGACCAACTGGCTAGAAGAGCCGAAACGACACCATGCACAACGCCAAGGGAAGCAACCACCGGAAGACATGACACCCGTCGACTTCCGACCATCACCGACATTCTACATTGGCATACCACCGAGCAGATCGACTTCTTGCCGCCCAGATCCCCCGACGAGCCATCAGACGCTGTTCGCGTGCACCGCGGGCGCGCAGAGCTGAGCCGACCGCGATCAGCATCGCGACGCTCAGCGCGCCTCGCCGCCGACAACGGCCGAGGTGCAGTGGGCCCAGCGACGACGGCGACAGCGGCGGCGTCGACGGAGGTGCCAGCGACCGAACCCCAAACGACTGATTAAGAGAGGTGGCGTCGGGGATGCCTCCGTCAACGAGGCCAACAGGGCCAGCGTGGCAACGGCCAATAGACTCAGCGACACCCCACTAGGAGTGTCAACGCCAGAGCGCGTCGCACATGGGACGCGCGGCTTTACCGCGGCCGATCGCTCCATAACCGGACGCGCGCGACCCAGCGCACGATCCCGATTCCAACGCCGAACTAGAATTCAACGAGACGCAATGCATCCTTTCTATAATCGTCGCACAGACAGCTGGCGACGCATTTTCCTGGGCAGCACTTGCAGCAACGCAGTGAATGCGCGCCCCTTCGGGGGGCCGAGACTGCGCCGGCAGTGGCTGACCTCTAGTGGGAGGGAGATAGCTCAGCAATCCTGGCGGTTGAGAGGGGCGGCGGGGCAGCCGTGGACCTCGCAGCGCCTGTCTCAACGGGATGCGACCCGCCGCGCGATGACAGCTCGGGCTCCGCGCGAGGCGACGTGGACATCCACGCGGAGGAGGCGGCATCTGCACGCCGACGCACCTATGGGGGGGCCACCCCCCCCCAGAGTGCATAGCAATGGAGGAACTTTACAGTCGCAGTTCCGCTCTTCCCGACGGAGCCGATGGCGGTCGCCCCGAGGCGCGCGCCCTCCCCCCCCCCCCCGATCTCCATCGCCAGCGCGACCTCGCAAACGTGCCCGACCTCCACCCGGCAGCCGCCATGGCGCTTGATCTGCGCCCACTTCGACCCAATCAACAAGTCGAAAGATGGCCGCTATACCCGCGACTCAACGGCGCGGCTCAACCCGCGACTCATGGGCCCTGGTTACTCCGCCGGAGACGAACAAGGCTTCACATGCCAGGGAGGCATCGGAACGCGCAACAACATAGCATTCAGGGACGACAACTTCCCCTGTAACTCTACCACATCGGAACTAGCAGCTTTGATGTGGGCGCATGCGTGGATATGCGCGCGCTTCCACGGCGCCTCCAACAAACCCGACCTTGCCATCCACGCGGGCTCCACGATCGCCCGGGGAATTGCAAAGGGCAGTTTCCAAACAAAGAAATCCAACCAGATGATTGACTTAGTACGAATGCTACGCGACCTCACCTTCGCGACGGTCGACCTAAACACTGACCGCGCACGAGCGCGCGCAGGGCGCCCCTGGAATGACCTTGCCGACAGTCTCGCCAAGATGCGCGCAGCCACGCCTAGCAACCTCCAGCAATGCCCGCAGGAAGAACGGGCAAGAGCCTTCCACGCCGACGGAAAACGACACTGGGAGTGGCTACAAGAAGCGGACAGAGAAACCAAGGACGCCTACCCGAACATGAACCAACACGGGTTGGAAACAACTCCAGCTAAGAGAAAACGCTCGACCAATACACATTGCACCTCAGTGCACAGACTTCCAGCGACGAGCACATCGGCATCCGCATTTGCACCTGCAACGCGCGCTCCTCCAAGATGCCGGATTAGCAGGGGCGCGACAAAATGGGGGACAGAGCAAGGCTCACAGTCATCCGACAACAGCTCCCCGACATCGAAGTTCACGTCATCGGGAAGCAGGAGTCGAGACTACCGCGTGGAACCCATGCCGCCGACCTATGCGCCGTCATCTCAAGCGGCCACGACAAACATCTAATTTGGGGTGCGTACTACTTATCAACGCGTACCTCCCGTACCGCAACGACAAAGGACGACGACTCTACTTCAAATCCAACCAATTGAGAACAATGACCCAGAACCCCAGATTACGAATTGTCAAGTTCACAGCGCCTGGTGTCCAGAGAACCACCGCGGTTGCTCGCGCACCGCGCGCACATGCGAACGACCTTGAGTGCAACCAGCACTGGGGCAACATCAGCCCCGATACCGAAAAAGTACAACGGCGACATGGTTCTCGTTGGCGCCAACGGTGCAGCGGGAAGCATCGCCCCCCCCCGCATTGGGGATGGAGGACGACCTGAGGGAGAGCACGCAGGAGGAAATAACTTCCACGCCTACTTGCAGCACCGCAGCCTCTTCGCCGCCAACGCTGCTCTAGAGAGACGCGGGCCCAGTCACGCGTCTGTGAGAAAGAACATACAGCAGCGCATCGACTACATATGCTTACCATGCGGACAAGAGAAGGCCGTCAAGTTCGTGGAGGTTCTCGGCGATTTCGTCACCCACCAGGAAGACGAAGACAGCTACCCGGTCATCGCCGACTTGACCTACACCGAGAAGACCAACATCAAGACATGCGGGATACGCTTGGACCGCGCAAAGCTGCGAGGCCCAGTAGCTCCACATAACTTCTAGAATCACATCGCCGCGATACCACTACCACCATGTCAGGGGGAGATGAATGATCACGCCAGCTACCTACCTTGCGCAACAAGTACAGGCGGCAGGCGCCAATGCCTTCGAACCTGACAAGATCCACCCCAGGAAGCCGCTCTTACAACCAACTACTTTCTCCCTCGCCCGCGTGCGAAGAGCGCGCCAACGGCCGCTGCGACGCTTGCGACAAGAAGGTGAGAACATGGGGGCGAGGGTCGGCCTCGTCAACCTAGTCTACCAGATCTACGAATCCCGCATCCCCGCCATCAGCGCGTACGAGGCCATGACAAACCCAGAGACCATGCTAGCGCTTCAACGAGTAGCTGAATACATAATACACAGCAACGGCCAGCTTGAGGATATGGAACTAGCAGCGATTGCGTTCCTGCGCGGACCGCCACCTCAGCTAGCAACCGCGATCGAGACTAACTGCTCCAACTACCCCGCGCGCGTCGCCGGCGGTGCAAAGGGCGCCCACAGCAACAGCGGCTCCAGAAGAGCACGGGCGGACATCGAGAGGCCCCTAAAATTTGGAGGTGGACCAGGACGCATTGCCGCTGAACATCAGTGCGTTACCGGCCCTGACGGACAACCACTGCACGATCAACTACAGCAGGCTGAAACATAACTGGGCCACTTCGCCATCGCCGAGCACCCCGAGATCATGGGCCCGCGAGACATCGCCGACAAGTACAACTTACGCGCCAACTACGCATCCACAATCAGAACGTTGCACGACGCGCCTCTCCGCGACATTATCACCAGAGAAGAGACGATGCGACAGTTTACGCAAGAAAAACAAGGAAGAAGTGGAGGACCTGGCAACCTCGTCGACGACTATTGCAATATCCCCCCGAAGGAGATGACCAGGATCTACCGCCCACTCTTAGTAGAAGCGCCACTTGCGACCACGCGGCCACTATCTCACAAAGGGGGATGACAAACATCGCTCTCCAAGCCCAACGCAACTAAACCCGACCTACAAGCAGGACGAATGATTCTATTCAACGACATCATAGCTAAGCACCACCACCGCGTCCAACGCACCAGACTCAAGAGCATCATAGTCCAACTACTACGGGACGCGCAATGCGGAGCGCGACCGCGCCAGTCCACCGATTTCGCCACGCGCGCGACCTTGGGTGTCATGGGCTACCTCAGAGAAAGAGGAGGATCAGCGATGATACTTCTCGAGGACCTCAAGGACGCCTTCTACCGAGTGGTACTCCATTTTGTCTACCAGCTCCCACGTGCACCCGGCGAGCGCAACGACCTTCAACCGCAGCATGGAAACCGAGCACCTATGCGCACTGCTACAAGACGCGCGCACAGACATGGGGGCCACTACGAAAGATTGTACCAGACGAGCGCAGCCACGTACTGGCACGCGATCTGGAGTACCAGCGTCAGATCTCACCTTCAACTACCTCTTTGCCAAAGTTGCACGACATACCGCAGAGGACATGATCGACAACCACCTCAAAGTAGACATCGACACAGGGCAACGGGGGGGCATATTCCCCAAGGGGAGACGAACAAGAGAGGGAGAAGATGGAGGTGCACAACTTACCGACGCACCCTTTGTGGACGACATGGGCGCATGCGCCCGCGTACGACATGGCGCTGCACGGGGCATCGTCGACGCGGCCAGGGCGCTCTCCGACATCATGGTCAAGTGGACAATGGCACATGGCATGCGACTACGCGCCAAAAAGACCAATGTCATACTACTCCTGCGTGGACGCCAGAGCAGAGCAGCGAAGGAGCAACCCGCCAAAGACAGCATCGCGCACTTAGACAACGAGCGCCTGATCGAGCCCACCGAATCCGTCCATCACCAGATCTCCCATGGGCACAGCAATATACGACGGGGGACAAGGCCCAGAGATACAGCAGATAAGTTCAAAGGCGACAACGAGCAGGGCTCCACTACGCAAATAAGTTTACAAGAGACCTCCTCAACGACCCGTTGACCAACTCGGCCCTCTTCGACATTTCACGCGCCTGAAACCCTTGAATCGGGGGCAGCTCCATGCCATCGAGACAGAGTACCTCAAGGGGTGCAGGATGGCTGCTGGACACAGGGCCAACAACAACGACCGCCATGATATGCGCAACGGCACGGTGCTCGCCGAGCTCAAACGCCCACATGCGAATCGCAATGCGCATCTTCAGGCTACCATACTTACCCAGACTCTTACAATACGCGCTAATCGTATTATTACGAATCAACGGCGCCAGCCTCGGCCGTGATTCATCATGGGGGCGGATGTTGCATGGCCACCTACAGTGGATGTGGACGTGCACCGACGACGACCACAGGCTGCGTCCTACCGTGGACCTTGACCACGTCCTCGGCGCAATTCGTGTAAAAGCCCCCGGCCTTTACGGCTCAGGTTAAGACAACGACGCAGAGCCGCCTTCGACGCAACCTCGACTCCGAGCACGCGCGACAATTGCACAACAATTTGCTGCTGCACCAAGACAACGAACTGGCCCCGCGACCCATGCGCGACGACAACCACAACGACAAGACGATAATGTTTTACGGATGTGGAGCTACCTTTGCGGAGATCAACGTGATCTACGGGCGCGTGGGAAAGTGCAGTCCAACAGGCGACAACCCAACGAGATGGGCGCGCGGGACGAGATGCCTGACATGCTCCAACGAATGTCACGAATTTGAAAGACTCGGCAAGCACCTACTAGCATGCAATGCGTGCGCGGCGCCCTGGGGGCGCAACACCGACAGGCATGACGATGCAACCGCGGAAGCAAGCAGAGAAGCTATACGAGACGAGCAGAGAGCCAACGCCAAGGCTGGACCACCCCCACTGCACGCGCACGCAGCCAGCTACAAGACCGACGTACCGCCGCTGTACACCAATGTCTACGAGGCCACACGAGGAGTGCCCATACCTGCCGTAGCGCCAGACGAGCCAAGACCTGCACCGACGCCAAGACCGAGACCACGAGGCACAACGACGCAGGCCATACTACATATCATCAGCGGACACAGGAGCAACGGTGACGTGCAGCAGTGGATAGAACACGTCAACCGCCGCGGGAACAGCATGACAGCGCTCTTCATCGGCACTACCTGCGACGAGATCAAGAGCCACCCCGCGAAATCGGATACCATGCACTTCTGGAGAGATCAACAACTACGCGGTCGTGTGGCCATCATCCTAGCGGAACCATCGAGCGAGACATGGAAGGGGTGCCAAGCCCGACCTCTAGGGGGGCCGACAACCGGACGACAATCTACTGCGGACTACGATGCTGTTCGCAGGCACTTGCATCAACGCGAAGGCCCCCGCGATCATAGCCCCCCCCCCCCCCGCCACCATCAACGACAGGAGAAGCACAGCAAGCTGTTGGCTTCTACAAGGAATTACAAACATGGTTGGTATTGTGGGGGTGGACCTCGTTACCTTCGACCAGTGGGCGACTGGATATACAGGAATGGGACCGACCACATTACTCACAATACAGGTACCAGGAGTACGACGGACGATAGCACTATTACCCACCCACGGAATGTGCAACCACAGCGCAGGACAACGGCACAACATTTTGACAGAGCAATCACATCCTCGGGCAACGATGCAGCGACAGGGCCCACACCGCGGAGATGCGCAGACCCCTGGTTCGCGCCGTCATGGGCGCCATCCACCACAGATGGACGCAGCCAAAAGACCGCCAGCACTGGGACATGGAAAGCGACGCGATGAACTTCCACGTCCCCTTTGGGCCCGTACAACTACATACCATGGACCAAACTACTGCGCGATCAAGAACGCCAGGGGGCAATGAACACGCCAGGCAGACGACGGATGGTGGCCGCCCCGCAATGAGGGAACCACGGCGGTCCATTGCTTAGCGTGCAGCCAGTGTTATCCGCAGTGGTTCTGGCGCGCCTCACCTGGCGTCCGATCGCCCAATCAGATAGAAAAGACCCCCCCCCGCCACCGCACCGCGCGCACGCGCGCACACGCGCGCACAATGCCATCGCCTGCATATGCTCCAATAGCAACACCTGGTGCATCGCAACCGTGGCGCTGCTTCGGCTCAAATGCTAGGCATAAGCCGACCCGCGCGCACTTGGCGCGCCCATTGCCGGGGGCAGCACGCCGTGAAGCCTCCCCTGTATCTGCTTCCCCAGAGCCTTAAACAACCTCATCAAGGCCAAGGCGCAGACATCTGGATACCTGCAGGCGTATTTGGCAAACTACCGAAGTGTATCGACGCCTGCGAGGCCCAGCTCAGTGTGCCAGCGGAGTCGAGGACCTATGCCACGCCAACCAGCAACAAATTCGAGCCACCAACTCAGCCCCGCGGAAGACACGAAGCGAGGCTGCACCTGAGTACCAAGACGGAGGAATACCGACCCTCGTGTCCTGTAGCATGGGTTACGTTACGACAACAAGAAGGCGCCCATCTACATTCCTGAAGGCCCCCAGGCAGAACTACAAGGAGCTGCTCCTTGCGCAGGCGTGGTCAGGCCATCGCAAGGAGTCAACGCGCCCGAGACTTTGTCGCGCCACTACACCTACGTCTACCTCGGCTTGGGTTACATCTGCGCCCCCGCTGGAGGGAAGGGAGGCTTCGTTCGCACCGCCTATCGACACCACGTCGCCATCGCCTACCTTGCAGCAACTGGGGAGCACTGGAAGGACACGGCGAAGGAGAGCGGGTCACCGTGCTGGACAGCTTCGCCATGCATTCCAACAACGAGGTGTGAACCGGTACATGCCATTGGATCGACCTGATCACCGCCCTCATTGCCGCGCCGCCACAACATAACGCGCGCAGGAATGCGCAGCGAACGGCCGCGACCCCCACAAGATGCCCGCCCACAACCTGGATTGGCACGACATCCAAAAGCTGGCAAGCACCGTGCCACCACTACTACAAGCACCACCTTGGAAAAAACAAGGACGAAGAGCCCTTCGCGAACCTCCAAACACTGCACATCATTAAAAAGAAAGGCATGACAAAGCGCCACAACTTCGCAGATATCGATCGCGAAGCCATCCACATCAGCGTCGAGAGATACACCCAGAGGGCGTGCACCGTGGCAGTGTCCGACATCTTCGGCACGCCGCACCCTACCTCAGAGTTTGGCATACTGGCCGCATTGTAAAAGACATCGTGGGGGCCCGCGGAAGGGGGGGCCCTGCGTCCATGCGTGGGCAACTATATCCTCCCTGTTGACCGCCATCGCATTACTCCACAGGCGATCGGTGGACTGTACTGCGACGAAGCCGGCCTCAGAGGACAGCGAATGCCAGTGTGCTTATGCCACATGCCATCAGCATGGTCATGCACATGCCGAACGCCACCGCCACCCACCGTGGAGATCGACCACGCGACGGTCCTATTACTGAGCTAACCGACCAGCGACTTCCCCATATGGCCCGCCATGATCAACAACGCCCGCATCGCATGCCCAGCTTAGGTGCTACAGGAGATCACCGCGACCTCGGAGACATGCGCAGCAAGAACCGACGGAACCACAAACGTCCACGCGGAGGCCCACAGGCGGGCACCATCGTTCACCAAGTCAAGTTTACCCCAGATGGAGACGCATTACCAGAGATAAGACAGAGACCTGATTACGAACCACCAGCTTACAAGCGACCCACCGAAATCCTGTTGGGCGGCGTCATGCTGATAAAAGGTCAACGACGTCGACGAGCTACCTGGACAAGACGCCCACGAAGCAAGCCAGTATCTCATCGAGAGCGAGGATAGCCACAGCTCGCGCCATTTCCTTCAGCACCTCCAGAAACTGCGCAACGCAGGCTTTCAGCCCACCAAGTAGACCCAGAGCTACTTGCCCGACTGGAGTGCAGCCCTCCCAGAAGTCCGACCACAACAGGTATTGCGACCAGCGCGCGCGATCCCAGCAAGCACCGACCTGCAGCTCATGCAAAGAAGATCAACACCACAGGTCCAACAAACCATCCCTTTACCGATGCCGACTATCTTCCAGCTCACGTACAGCCAACGCGTGACTCCGACACCGTGCCAGCCGCCGCCGCCGACTGGGCCACCCCCATACAGATCCCCAATGCAAACCACGACGACGACGCCGATCACCCCACACTTCCGCAACCCAGTCGCTCCGCCAAAATACAAACAAGGTGACGCTCTGCGGCCCGACCCCAATCACTGTGCGATGCTGCCGCCAGGTTGGCAGGCCCTCGCCGACGTGAACAGGGGCCTCGCCTACTACCACAACCTGCAGACAGGCGTCACTCAGTGGAGGTTCCCAGGCGACGTCAACTACGATCCATGCTGCACTCGACAGCTAACCGACCAGAACATCGAGGCCTCAGCATCAACAGGGACGGCCGCTTCCACCGCGGCCTCAGGCCGATATACCCTCCCCCCAACGACCACCCCCCCAATTAAACGTGAGCAGGTCGACAAAAGATGGCGCAGACTATCCGCGACCTGCTCGACAGGCTGAGGACCCAATACCAACAGGAACAAGGGGCACGCGAATGGGTTGATCGAGCGCATCTGTGGCACAGCGACATCGCAGGCGGCGCCTTCTTCTCCCATCTGAAGGTCAACCAGGACTCCATGCCGTTCCTCACCTTCTGCAACAACATGCTCGTGGTCGCACTCATGCTGGAGGGTGGCCCACGCCCTCGAAGCGTGACATCGTCCACGGCGTCGAGCAGCTGCGCAGCCCCAGACCAATGCTCGCGCCATGCGACAACCACGGCGCCTTCGAGCGCAAGATACATATCGAGATACTACCGACTCGAGAGCCGGCCACGTGTGGAGTCACGGCGAACAAGAACGAAGACACGACGATGGCTGATGACAACAACACAGCCCACCTACCGAACAACGATGCACCCACAGGTAGCGGCGACGCAGCCACCAGCGCAACTCCAGCAGTCATACCTCCACAACCGACTCCCAACCAAGTGCACCAACCAACCCGCCGGAGCGGTGCTATCTCAGCAGCGAGACCAGCGATATACAAAGCATCACCTACCCTACCGACAGTCAGATAAGACACAGTAGAACTGCCTGCGCACTCGATCGACTGCGAGGGCAAGACCACGCAGCATGAGCTCGACTCACAGGAGCGACACATACCCACTAGCAGCTCCAACCCAGCTTCCAGCGACAGCACACCAGCAGCACACGACAACCAACCACATGCCATAGTCGAACCACAGAGGCCTACAGGATTGTTCCCCATCGCTACGATCACACGCGATAAGGTCAGCCCCGACACAATCACCTTCCCGACGGGAGCAACCAAACGCCACTCGTTCCACACTAAGATGGCGAACTCCATCGCAAGCGGCACCATCGCGGTGAGCGAGGGCGACGAGATCACAATTCACAGCATGTCCTACACTAGCAACAACGACCTATGGGCACGGGGCACCATCGCTCAGACCAACAGCATGCGGATCACCAAACAAGCTCTGATATCAGACATCATCACCGAGTGCCGGTCCAAGCGCAACGACATCCAGGAGAGGCTCGACACCCGTGCCAGGATGGTAGGCAAACGACGCGCCAGCTACAACCAGGCCCTCAACATCCAGAGAGGGATCACCCTGGCCAAGGAATCCATGTCCAATCTCGTCGACAGCCTCAACGAGTCCATAAAAAAACCGACGCACTTAAATAACGGCGATAACCACCCTCGCCATCACCCGCACAAGACTGGGCGGCCGAACGAGGTGCCCACGCGCCCGACGTCGTCACGGCCAAACGACACGCCCTCCCAACCTCTGACTTACGCTCCAACCGACCTCCATCTCTGAGCGTACCCTGGCCCTCATCTTCCGCATCGTCCCCACCTGCGGCAATGCGCGGACACATGGTACGTCGTCTCCACCGATTGTGCCGCCGACCTTAGTTTCTAGAGCTGAACCCACCGCCCTTTCCCTACCTTCACCACCTCCCTGGCCCTCGACGCCTTGTCCTGCTAACCTTCAACTCCCCCCCTCTTGTGGTCGGGGGCTGATCGGGCGGGGAGATCACTTGAAGGGGGTGTGGGTGGGGGGGGGAGAGAAGAGATCTGCTGCGCCGTCCGTACCCACCCACCCACCAGCGCCTAGGGTCTCGTTCCCACCGCACACCCCCCACTCCTTTGATATGACCTCTCCTCCTCTCCTCCTCTTGATGTTGGTCCACTGCTGCGCGCCCTCCCATTTACCGTCTCAGCTGTGCCGCTTGGGAGGTCACCCCACTTCAAAAAAACACGCTAACTGCAGCACCTCGCTTCCGTCACGAGCAGCCATCGCGACCATCGGCCTCTTACCGCCAATACCGAGCCACTGCGGCTACCTCCAGGCGGCCTTCTGCAGGTGCTAGTTCACGCCTCCTCCTTCTGCTTCGCTGTCTGGCTTCACCTGTCACCTTCAGGTACTTTACTGTCGCCTGGCACTGCCGCGTACCCACCTACCTACCTACCTCTGCGTCCCCCTGGCTCCACCTCCTGCATGTCTCATTTCCCTCTTCCTCTACCTCGCATCGCGTTCGCTGCACAGTGGTGGTTTCCAACGCGCGCGTCCCTTTTTTCCTGGTCTCTTGTGGGCCCCGAGTTCCCTCGGTTTGTTCCGTTTCTTTTCCCTGGTATTTTGGGCTGAAAGATATTTGTGCTAGGCCACCACGGCTGTTGTGACATGCGCTATAATTTGTTCGGCTGCGGCATCCCATTCGATTCCACCATTTTTTCTCGTTTTTTCCTGAATGCACCCCCTTCACCTCGGGCACCCATCAGAGGTGGAGGAACAGGGCATGCGGCTGCGCGCCCGCGACGTCCTACAGCCTTGAGCGAGCGAGGAGGAGGAGGAGGAGGAGGAGGAGGAGGAGGAGGAGGAGGAGGAGGGAAGGAGGGAGGAGGCGAGGACAAGCTAGGTGCGCGCGAGTCATATCTGACGTCCTACCCCTCCCTCCCATCCCTTACCATGGCGCCGATTTTCTTTATCCGCGGACTAGTGGGTGGTGGTGCGCGTGCGTGCGTGCGTGCGTGTGTGCGTGGTTGTGGTGGTGGTGGTGTTCCTGGTGGTGGTGGTGGTGGTGGTGCTGGTGCTGGTGGTGCTGGTGCTGGTGCTGGTGGTGGTGGTGGTGGTGCTCGTGGTGGTTGTGGTGGTGGTGGTGGTGGTGGTGGTGGTGGTGGTGGTGGTGGTGGTGGTGGTGGTGGTGGCGGTGGTGGTGGTGGTGGTGGTGGTGGTGGTGGTGGTGTGGTGTGTGTGTGGTGTGCGTGTGTGCGCGTGTGCTGTGCATGGCGCGGGAAATGACGCCAGCGCTGCAGCGGGAGCACGAGTCGAAACGGCGGAAGCGCGGAAATGAGGCCAGCGCTGCAGCGGGAGCACGATTCGGAACGAGCGGAAGCACGGAAATGAGGCCAGCGCTGCAGCGGGAGCACGATTCGGAACGAGCGGGGCCCGAAAATGAGGCCGGCGCCTCGGCGAGAGCAGCATTTTGAAAAAATGCAGGCGAAAACCCAACTCCCGGGAATCCTGTGTGTAAAAGAACAGGACGCGGGGGGGGGTCGAATACTTTCAGGCCGCCATCGGGGGAAGAGGGAAGGTAGTATTCATGTTGAGTAATTGTGGAGGAGGAGGCGGAGAATGAGGAGGAGGAGGAGGAGGAGGAGAAGGACGAACTGAGGATCAGGAGGAGATGGAGGAGGAGGAGGAGGAGGACGAGGAGGAGGAGGAGAGGAGGAGGAGGAGGAGGAGTGGAGGAGGAGGAGGGAAGAGGAAATGAAGGAGGGGCGGGGGGGAAGGAGGGACCCAGTGTCCGCTCGCGCTGCCCCCCCCCCCCCGCGCTGTAGGAGGAGCTGCGGAGCATCCTCGGCCTGCAGGGCGGCCTGGTGCGCCCCTTGCTGTGTATGGCCGTGCTCCTGTGCAGCAATGCCCTGGGCATCCTTCCTTTCTCTCTCTCCTTGTCTCCCTCCCCCCCTCCCTCCCTTCACCTCCCCAATCCATCCCTTCCCGTCTCTTCCGCCTCTTTCCTCCTCCTCCTCCCTCCCTCCCTCCCTCCCTCCTTTCCTTCCTTCCTTCCTTCCTTCCTTCCTTCCTTCCTCATCCTGGTCATCCTCCTCCAGGTCGTCATTGTCATGGTCTTACCTCTTTCCTCCCTTCCTCGCACCATGCCCCGTGCCTGCTCGCATCGTGCCTCCCACGCCCTCTAGTCCCTCCTGCTCCCTCTTCTCGTCCTGCTCCCCGCTCCTGCCTCTTTCTTCCTCCACCCAATCCCGCCTCCATCCTCCCTTCCCGTCTCCCTCCGTCTCCCTCCTCCTTCGCCTCCTCCTCCTCCTCCGCCTCTTCCATCAAGAAATTGCATCCTCATTGGTGGTGGCTCACTTGTCGCCGACGGCCAGCATAATGATAGCGGCTTTCGGCGTGGCTGCAGGATTGTTGCCAATGCGCACAGTCCGAGTGGCAGACGACCAGCTCGGCATCGCCTGGCCGGAAACTACCATGAGGATGAGACGCTGCAGGTTGCACGTCGGTTAAGATGCGCGAGGGGTCGCCCTGTAGCTTAAGAGGCAGAGGCGAGCAGAAGGCGGCGGAAGGAAAAGAAAAGAACCCAGACCCCCGACGTCGTTTTTTTTTTTTTTTTTTTTTTTTTTTTTTTTTTTTACAACGTCGATCCCCAGAGGTCTGGACCCTGGACCCCTTCCCCAGGCCCGGTTTTTCATCCTGCGCCGTCTTTGTCGACGGTCGGCCCCGCGGCCCCGTCAGGGCACCCAGAGGCCGACACACAACGAACCCAAACTCCCGTCGCGTGTTTTTTCTCTCGCAGCCGCGAGGGGGGTCGGGGAGCTCCGCGAGCTCCGCGTCCGGGAGACCGCCCAGCGCGGCGCCGAGCCGGCGCTGCAGCTGCCCTTCCCCCCTCCCGTGGGGGCCCCCGCCGCGCAGCGCAGCAGGGCAGCCGGCTCCTCCTCGGCGGCGGGGCCGCTGGCCCGCGCCAGCGCACCCACCAGGGCGAGGGGGTGCGCGCGCGCCGCCGCCGCCGCCGCCCCCCCTTTGTGGCGGCGCGCAGAGGGGGGCAGGGGCAGAGGGGGGGACGGCTGCTTGGAAGGAGGCTGCTTCTCAGAAGCCGCGGGCCTTGCATCTGCAGGCAAGCCCCCCCCCTCGTGGCGGCGCGCAGAAGGGGGTTTATCGAGCAGTGGCGAAGCGTCCCAGCTTGCCTATGAGGGCCATCAGAGAATGTGATCCAAGATTTGTTGGTGCTTTGTACGACATGCTCTTAGAGCATTTCTGGTTGGGGTTGTCTTGTTCTAACACATCGGCTTTATACTCTACAATCATCGTTTTGTTTTTCGAACATGATCGGGTTCTAAGAACATGTTGTGGTAGGCCAATAGGAATGCCGGGACGGTCGGGCCCTGCTCAAGGAAGCCGCGGGCCTTCCGTCTACAAGGCCTGGTGCCTTCTGAGAAGCAGGGGTGCTTCTAGGAAGCCTTCCCCCCTCCCCCTGCCCCCCACTGCGCGCCGCCGCCCCCCTCCACCGGCTCTTTGCCGAGAGGACGCCCTGTCGGCCGGGCCGCCCCCCTCCACCGGCTCATTGCCGATAGCACGCCTTGCCGGCGGGGCCGCGGCCGCCTCCGCCGGACCCTCGACCTCCACCGGGGGCGCCCCGGGGAGGGAGGAGGGACGCCGCCTCGACCTCGACCCGGGCCTGCGCCCTGGGAGGTTAAGCAGCTGCCGCCGCGCCCTCGACCGCCGCCAGGCCGTCCCCGCGGGGCGAGGGGGTTCCGCGCTCGCCTCGACGTGGGGCCCCCACACCCCAGGGGGGGGGCCCCACGTCGCCCGGCAGTTGCCCGAAGGCGTTCCTGTGGTGCGCGCGGTGTCTGGTGCCACACCGGGTGCCCGTGGAGGCAGAGGGCTGTGGCTGGCATGGCGGCGACGCTGGCCCCACCCAGAGATCCGAGGATACGATCTTTTCCATCTGGAGGTTTCTCCTAGATTTCGGCCTCCGGGGCCAGTTATCGGGCCCGGGGACCATCGAAACTGGATCCTGCACGAAAAACCACTCCCGGGGAAGGGGTCGGGACCTCTGGGGCCGCGGATTGAACAAATCATATCGGCGGATATCTGGGCAGGTACCGGGTTCCCCCGAGTGGCTTAGGCGACCCGTCGCAGCCCTCGCAGCGCGCAGACCAAAAGAAAGAGCCCAGTGACAGCACATTCGTAGCATGTCCATTGGTTGTGCGCAACATGTGCATTACATTTCCAGGCAAGCGCAAACCACCCAGAGGCGAGGAACGCGACGGGCGAGGCGAGGAGCAAGGCATAGGTAAAGGGATGGTTTGTTGGACCTGTGGTGTTGATCTTCTTTGTATGAGCTGCAAATCGGTGCTTGCTGGGTTCGCGCGCGCTGGTCGCAATACCTGTTGTGGTCGGACTTCTGGGAAGGCTGCATTCCAGTCGGGCAAGTCGTTCTGGGTCCAATTGATGGGCTGAAAGCCTGCGTTGCGCAGTTTCTGAAGGTGCTGAAGCAAACGGCGCGAGCTATGGCGATCCTCGTTCTCGATGAGGTACTGGCTTGCTTTGTGGGCGTCTTGTTCAGGTAGCTCGTCGATGTTGTTGACCTTTTATCAACATAATGCCGCCCAACAGTATTTCGGTAGGTCGCTTGTAAGCTGGTGGTTCGTACTCAGGTCTTTGTCTTATCTCTGGTAATGCATCTCCGTCTGGGGTAAACTTGACTTGGTGAACGATGATATCCCGCTTGTGGGCCTCCGTGTGGACGTTTGTGGTTCCGTCGGTTCTTGCTGCGCATGTCTCCGAGGTCGTGGTGATCTCCTGTAGCACCTAAGATGGGCATTCGATGAGGGCGTTGTCGATCATGGCGGGCCATATGGGGAAGTCGCTGGTCGGTTAGCTCAGTATTAGGACCGTCACGTGGTCGATCTCCACGGTGGTTAGCGGTGGTGTTCGGTATGTGCATGCCCATGCTGATCGGAGTGCGAGTTCTCGTTGGTGGCATACGCATACTGGTATTCGCTGTCCTCTGAGGTCGGCTTCGTCGCAGCACAGTCCACCGATCGCCTGTGGAGTAATGTGATGGCGGTCGACAGGGAGGATATAGTTGTCCTCGCAGCGCGCAGACCAAAAAGAAAGAGCCCAATAACAGCACATTCGTAACAGGGCCACTGGTTGTGCGCAACATGTGCATGACATTTCCAGGCGAGCGCACGCAAACCACCCAGAGGCGAGGAGCGCGGCGGGCGAGGCGAGGAGCGCGGCGAGGAGGGAGGCGAGGAGCGAGGCGAGGAGCGAGGCGAGCAGCGAGGCGGGCGAGGAGAGCCAGGCGGGCGAGGAACGCGGGAGCCACCCATAGGCGCGCGGTGTGCCAGGCGGGCGAGGCGAGGAGCTCCAGAGACTGCCGGATCTGGTCCGCCGCAGTGCTGCGCCAGCCCGGGGGCCTGGCGCCGGCGGATGCCGGGGCAGGGCGGCCCATCGTAGTGCGCCATGCCGCTCTCCTGACGCGACGTCGTCTGGGGGCACGCCGATGAGAGGACCAACACCCGGTGATCTTGCTCGGTCGACTCGGCCTGCAGGCTGCGCCGGACGTTCATCGGGCTTCACCGGCGCAACGTCGTTCGTGTGCCATGTCGCTGGGTGTCTGCCGAGTGCCCTTCAAAGTCTGTGCTGACCTTTAGGCTTGCTGGCGATGCGTTGCGGCGGGGAAAACACAAGGATGCCGGGGCCGGGCGGTGCCTCGGCACCCTGGAGTTCTGGCACGCCCGCTGCCCGCGGCTGCGGGTGGTGCGCACGGCCGAGCCAGGCCACAGAGCATAGCTCCACCCCCCTCTTCCCCTTCCCCCCCCCTCCTTCTTCCTCCCCCGCCACCTCCCTCGCCCCCTCCCTCCTTCTCCCGCCTCCCTCCTCCCTCCTCCCCTTCCCCTCCTTCTCCCTCCTCCCTCCTCTTCCCCCTCTCCCCCCCTCCTTGTAACACGTCATTGTCTCATCGTCATGTTGTTTCTCATTCTTCACCTCCTGCTCCTCCGCCTTCTCCTGCTCCTCCGCCTTCATCATCATGTTCCTTCTCCCCCTTCGCCTCGTGCTTCTCCTCTCGCTTCCCTCCCTCCCTCCCTCCCTCCCTCCCTCCGCCCCCCCCTCCCCTCCCTCCCGACCTTCCCCCTCCTCATTCCAGGCATACTCCTCTTCTTCGCGGCGCCGTTCTTCTTCGGCCGCTTCGTTGTCAGCTTCGTGCCGCCCATCTCCAGCGTGTCCCCGATGGCACCGGGCGGCCCCAACCTTGACCTGTCCACTGGTCGCTTGGTCACATTTACGGCCAGGGCCCCCAGGAGCAATCAAGCCCCCCCCCAGGCAACAAAAGCACGACCAACATCGACTGACATGTGATTTCCTTTGTTCGAGCAGAGGACCGACTACATAATCGTTGTACCCAGAATTGATTTGTTCGCCGAATCGGCGAACGTACGCAACATGGTTCCGTAGATCTGCGAACGCTCTACGTATTGTCCGTAAGTTCGACGAGAAAATCCATCTTGGGGTAAATCGACTCTGTAGTCGATCCCCTACTCGATTTGTTGTTCCTTCGTGTGGAGGGTATCTGTGGATGCTCCTGTCCCTTGTGCCTGAGGGTCGTCGCGCGACCGCCGCTCCACTGGCCAGGTGGTTGGGGCCAGGATACTTCCCTCACCGTCGCTTTTCCCGACGGCGGCCGAGAACGAGAATGGATGATGAGGAGGAGGAGGAGGAGGAGGAGGAGGAGGAGGAGGAGGAGGAGGAGGCGGAGGGGGGAGGAGGAGGAGGAGGAGGAGTAGGAGAAGGAGGAGGAAGAGGAGGAGGAGGAGGAGGAGGGAAGCCCACCACTTCCCTGCCCACCTCCCCTCCCCCTTGCCCCCCCCCACTCCCGCCCTCCTCCTCCGCCTCCTCCTCCTCCTCCTCCTCCTCGTCCTCACCATGGCTTGCACTTGCACGTGGATCCCTGTGCGTCTCGTCGTGCGTCGGCCGCTCGACCACCAGTCGGCCCTCGCACGCAACCGCGGTGGCTCGAGCTCCGAGAGACCCGAGCGCGCCTCCGCGGTGTCCGCTGCGGAGGTGGCTGCTCGAGCGGAGCCCAGGTACCTGAGACCCAGACCTGGCCAGAGGCTATGGCCATACACACACACGCATACACTATATACATATGTATATAAATGTGTGTATGCATACATTTATATGTATGTATATATATATGTATACATATATATCTCTATATATATATATGTATATGTAGGTTGATGCCCGCATCAAACGGCAGCACAGCCGGCAAAGACACGACATTCGTGGCCACCGTGGCCCATGCCAGCTCGATGTGCGACTGCCCTGAGCGGCTGGCGGCCCACCCAGGCCCGCCGGACTGAGCCTTGTTATTCAGTCCGACACCGCCCTGGAGACCCCGCCAATCTTTCCAAAACTATCCGAAAGTGCTCCCAGGCAGTCCAAGAGAGCCCCACGACGGCGCAACAGGGTCCTACTCGCGGCCCGGTGCCCAGGGATCCTGGCTTGCCCCACTGCGAGCTGCCCTCGTGCCTGCAGCTGCCACGCGGGGGCTGCGTCGTTCGCCTCTGCCCGGCCCATCCAGCGTGCAGGCCCCTGGCGGCGTCCGCGTGCGAGGCGGGGGCCGGCGCCGCGCGGGCGGAGGGCGAGGTGGGCTCCGAGGGGGTCGGCTTCGCGTGCTGGTTCTTCTTCCTGCTGGGGATCGTCGTGGGCGTGGTGCTCGTGGTCCTGGTGCTCGCCTTCTTGCGCAGCGCAGCGTGCAGGCCGCCGTCCACGTTGCTCGCGAGAAGCCTGATCGTGAAGATGAGTTGGTGCTGCCTCTTGTGCAACGTGGACGGCCAGCCGCTCTGGCACCAGCGCAAGGTGCACGGGGTGGTGGTGCACTCGGCTGGTAACCCATACGTGGCAGCGACGCAGGAGGGCCACGTGTACGCCGAGAACTGATCGAACACGCCGCGCGGTGGAGCCAGGGGTTCCGCAGACTTCCAGAGGCTGTGTTTCGAGAGGGTTTACCGCTTCTGGCGTGAGCCCTCGACGGCTCGGGATGCGCAGTTCCAGCAGGCCGACGAGGACGAGGTGGACAGCGATGGGCGAGTGCTGCTGCTAGCCAGCGGAGGCGTTTTGCCCGCCGCGGGGTTCGCTTGGCTGCTGGCCGTGGACGCCATTAGGGCCGCCCATCGGCGACGGTCTCGCCTCTGTGGTGCCTGGTGCCGTCGTGCCCGTTGCGGCGGGGCCTGGCGTTGTCGTGCCCGTCGCGGGTGCCGCCCGGCGCGGGACCAGCGGCGGCGGCTGTGGCTCAGGGCGGCCCCGGGGCGGCCCCCGCCCCGCCGCGGCGAATTACAAGGGCCCCTGCAGGGCGCTGTGCTGGCGTGCGCGGCGCCCGCCGTGGGGACCGTCTGGCGGGCTGCGGAGACGGGCGGGGGGTGCCGGTTCGGGGCCATCGTGGCGGGGCACACCCGTGCGGCGCGCAGCTCAGGAAGCAGGGACATCCATGTGCTGGCCAACGGCAGTTAGCTCTTCGTGAAAGAGGTGACGCTGGACACCGAGCAACGCTTCTTTGACAAGGCCGTGAGCGGGGACGCCGCATCATGGCTGTACAGCGAACGCAACCGCCAAAGCCGACGCGAGCGCACGTGGGCCAAGATGGTGGCGGACGTCACGCGTGAGGAGTTCACCGGCGATTGGAACTCGCCCGTGCCTCGGTCGACCTGGTGGTGTCTGGAGTTCGTGAACCAGGAGGGGCTCGGGCTCGACGGGCATCGCGAACGTTTTCGGAGTGTGTGCAAGCTGGAGTCTTCGAGCTGGGGAATGTCCGAACATCGCAGCATCGCTCAGGCGTTGAAGTTTGGGCTCTTGCATGACCAACATGATGGTCGAAGTTTGATGATGTTGGAGTCCATGTTTCGTCGTCTCAAACGATCGAGTTCTCGCGCCCCGAGCGGGCTCGCGAGCAGGAGGCGATGGGGGGTACGGCGGAAAGCTGAGTTTTGGAGCAGACGGCCTTCTCAGATACCTCTCGTGCCGCGGGCTCCTCGCTGATCTGCCCGCTGCTTCTCGACCTGCGCGGGGGGCGAGGTCGAGCGCGGGGCCTCGCTCGCGAAGACCCTTCGCAGGGCGATGGGGGGAGCGCGCACAGGCCCGCGCCAAAGACCATGACCGCAAGAGGGATGCCGGGCGAGGGGGCCGAGCGCCGACGCGGCCCCGTGGGCCCCGCGCGGGGGCTTCCGAGGGGCCCTCGCATCCGGGCGGCGTGCCCCTTCGCGGCGGCGCCGTCGACGGCGCGCCGGAGCTGCCCCGCCCCCCCTCCCGCTCCCGCGGTGCCCGGCTCCGGGGGTCGGCCCCCGGAGCTGGTCGTTTTTCGGCTCCCGGGATGCATCTCTCCGTACGCTGCCCCTGGCCCCTGCTCCTGCCCCCCCGCCCTTTCCTCGGGCGATCGCGCGCGCGGATCCCGGGGGCGTGGATGGGGGGCGGGCCCCGCTTCCAGGGGAAATCGCGGATTTCCGCCGCCGAGCGAGACGGCGCCGGCCGCGTTCCGGGGGGGGGGGCGCCTCCGCCGATCCACGGATTTGGCGACCGCGCGCCAAAGCCATATGATCGCTGACCCGGGTTGGCGCGCCCCCGATTTCCCGGGGGGGGCGGCCCCCGCCCGCCGCATGCCGCGAGAGCTTCCCCCTCTGCCTCGGGGGGGGGTCGGCCTCGATGGGGCGCGCGCGGCAGGCGCGCCTCGCGCCGCGCGGCGGAGGCGAGGCGAGCGCGGGGCGGCAGTCCTGGACGTCGACCGGGCGAGTCGGGGCCCACGCGCGCGAGCCGCGGGCGCTGTCCCTGGCCCTCCTCCCAAGGGTCTCTGTCTCTCTCTCTCTCTCTCTTTTTTTTTTTTCTCTCTCTCTCTCTCTCTTTCGCTCTTTCGCTCTCTCTCTCTCTCTCTCTCTTTCTCTCTTTCTCTCTTTCTCTCTTTCTCTCTTTCTCTCTAGTTCTCTCTCTCTCTTTCTCTCTCTCTCTCTCTCTTTCTCTCTCTCTCTCTCTTTCTCTCTCTCTCTCTCTATCTCCCTTTCTCTTTTTCTCTCTCTCTCTCTCTCTCTTTTTTCTTTCTCTCTCTCTCTCTCTATATCAGGAGCTCTCAGGAGCTCTCAGGAGCTCTCAGGAGCTCTAAGGAATCTTCGCGTCTCTAGCTGGCGCGACCACGAAAGTGTTTTGCTCGGCCCCTACTCCCTCGCCCCCGTCGCGCCCCCCTCGAGCCGGGGCCGGCCCCTTCGAGGGCGGGCGTCGCGTGTTTTGCCGCCCCTCCTCCCCCTTCTCATCCTCCTCCTCCTCCTTCTCTCCTCCTCCTCCTCCTCCTCCTCCTCCTCCTTCTGCTCCTCGTCCTCCTCTTCTTCCTACTCCTCCTCCTCCTCCTACTCCTGCTGCTGTTCCTCCTCCTTGTCTTTCCTCGTCCTCCTCCTCCTCCTCCTCCTCCTCCTTCTCCTCCTCCTCCTCCTCCTCCTCCTCCTCCTCCTCCTCCTCCTCCTCCTACTCGTCCTCCTCTTCCAGAGTGTCGTCCCGTCGGCTCAGTCTCGAGCGCGCCTCTGTGCCTCGGGCGCGGTCTTTCCTTGCTCTGCTCCTGAGCTCCGTCGCCCCTGTGCTGGCGAGGAGTTCATGAGTTCCTTGTCCGCTCGGGGGATGCTCGATTTTCCCCGCGAGAACGGGGGGGCGAGTCGAGCCGTTGTTTGTTGCCGAGAAGTCAGTGAGCTCCGCCTTGTCGTGGCCTGCAGACGTTCGAGTCGCCGCTCAGCGGGGGCGGGGGGCGCGCCCCTCTGCGCTGGCGAGGGGCTCTCGGCCATTTCATTGGGCCCTGGCGATGGCATCTTCGCTGGGGGGCGGATCTATCCCGTGCGCTTTATCACATGGGCCCCCAGGCCTTTCAGAAAGGCGCTCGCCAATGTCGGCATCCTGGTGCGTCGGGCTGACGACGCTTCCGGTGGCGTCAGCGGCTTTGAGAGGCCCCCCCGCGCTGGGGGCGTCCTCGAGGTCACTGGCCAGGGGTGGTGGGTCGGTTCGAGCGGCGGAGGAAGGGCGAGGGCGCCCCTGTGCTGGAGGCTTGGGCCACGCTCTACTGCCACAGGCATCTCCTCCGCAATGGCTCTCATCGCAGTGAGCGCCTTGTCATCCTGGGCGATTCGATGAGCACGACCGGCGCAGTCTCAAGGAGTCGGGGGAGGGGGCTTTGGCGCCCGTCCGCCCCGGCGGCCCTCGCCAGCCGCGATGCTGGCGCGCGCCGCGCCTCGGGGGGCCGGCCCCAGGCCGGGCTCTGGTCGCCGCCGCGATGCCGCGCCGGGCGGCCCCCGCGTCGGCGAGTTGCTTCAAGCGGCCGGCGCCCTCGAGCCTGCCTCCGTCGTCGGCCCGTCCTCGGGCAGAGCTACGACGGCGAGCCGCGCGTCGGCGCCGGGCCGCCCACCCCGCCGGAAGGTCGAGCGTCGAGCCGACATGGCGGCCGCCCGCCCGGCGCGCGCTGCTCGGCCCCCAGGGCCGACGGTGCTCGAGACGGCGCCTCTCCAGCCGGCGACCAAGGCGCGCTGCCAGCAGGTCTACGAGGAATTCGTGGAATGGGCCGCGGGGCGGGCTCTGGACACCTTGGGCCAGGTGGGCGTGGCATTGGCGCTCTGGCTGGGCGTTCTCTACCTGGGCGGGGGTGCCCTGAGCGCGGGCTCCTGGGGCTGCGCGGCGGCGACCTACTTCGCTGGCCTCGACAAGGCCTCGGGGGCCCTGGTGCCCCGCTGCCGCCGCGACCTCCAGTGTTTCCGCAGGGCGGCGCCTCCCCGGCCGCCGCCCATGCGCATGTGCCCTACGTGGTGGTGGCCACCATTGTTGCGGCGATGCTGGCCATGCGCAAGCGGGAGAGCGCGCTGGCGGTCCTGCTGATCTTGGAGCACTTGAGGCTGGGCGAGACGTCCCGGATCCGGTCGGTCTACCTCGCGCCGCCAGTGGCGCGCGTCAGCGGGGCGGCCCATGGGTGCATCGCCCCGCGCGCGGCCGAGACGGAGCGCGAATCCAAGACGGGCGAGTTCGCCGAGAGCCTCAGCCTCGACCTCTGGCGACAGACCGCGCTCGGGCTCGCGCTCAAACTGATGGTGGCCCATCGCCTTGGGGCCGAGTGGTGGGCTGCCCAGCGGCGGTTCGCCGGCGCGGGGAGCCCGCGGGCGGCGCCGCTCTTCGCGGCGGCGCTCCGTGCAGTCGGCCATCGGCCCCGCCTGCGTGTGCGTGCTGCGACACGGCGGCGCCTCGCGCGACTGCGCCTCGGGCTGCCGCCGATGTGGGGGGCGTTCGACGCCGCGGCCGGCGGCGTTTTTGGTCTTCGGTCAGACGCTGCAAGAAGGGGGGCTGACTGGCGCAGGTGGTCTAGGAGCTGGGGCCCGCTCTGCCGGCCCACGGCGAGCGCTGCGTCGAGCTGCTCGGCGGGGCGGCGCCTGGCCGGCGCTCTCCTGTACCTTGCGGCTCCGCAAGCGGGCGTTCGTCGATGTCTTCTCGGGTAGCGGGCGCCTTTCAGAAGCGGCGTCGACCGCGGGCGTGGCGGCGCTTTTGCGAGGTGTCAGCCTCGGGAAAAGGCGTGACTCGAGGGCCAGGGGCAATCGCCGCCTCTCCTGGGCTGGGTTCGCGCGGGGCTCGTCGCTTCGTGGGTGGCCTTCATGTGGCCGCACTTGGGCCCCCTCGACTCCGATCCGACTCGGAGCCGATGGACCGGGGGGGGCTGTCTCAGGATGATCAGGAAGAGGTGATGCTTGGGATGGCCCTTGTGCTGTTATCCGCCTCGTTGCTCAGATAGCGCAAGGCCGTGCTGACCTCCTGCTCGCTGGAGAATCTTGCTCGCAGTCGCCTTTGGATATGCCCTGCCATGCTCCGGCGATCCAGCTCTCGAGGTGCCTCTCTGTCCACTACTGACTTGTGCCAGTGGGGTATGCCCTGGAAGAAGACCATTATGTTCGTCTCCTTCGGCCTCGAATTCCGCGCTCTCAACCAGGCCATTTGCACGAGTAGCAAAAATGGAATATGCAGTCAAGCTGGGCGTCCCCGTCAGCAGTTCCAGGGCACAAATCTCTCTCTGACAATTTCTATACGCAGTTGGCGGAACCCTACCTTACGCACCTTTTGCAAAGTTCTCGCTCAGGCTTGTTATGAGTATTGGGTCGGTGACAGTTTGGGTAGAATCTACAGTAACATAATACTTTTCGGCTCAGAGCCGGATTGCTGTTTGGGAGTCAGCCGTTTGCGCATGTTTTTCTGGAATGTTACGGCGGCGTTGGCCGCCACCTTTCAGTTTGGATTCGCAGAGGCTCGGCTACATAGACACGTTGGTTGTCTGGCTGAAGAGGAGACGGGGGATGGGGATGGCTTGTGCTTGTACGTGAATCCTGGCCGTCTTGTCGTGTTTCGGCCGCTCGACCCCCAGACGACCCTCACCGCAACCGCGGTGGTTCAAGCTGCACTTCCCCTTCCACCACCGTCAATTCAGAAAGTTTGTCGCTGGTTTCACGCACCATGTTCTTTTGGAAGTTTACGGCGGCGTTGGCCGCCCCCCTGCAGCTTGGACTCGCAGAGGCTCGGCTTCATAAGCGCCCTGGTTGTCTGGCTGAAAATGAGAGACGGGAGCTGGGGATCGTCATCATCACACCCATCATCATCGTCCTCTGTCATCCTCCGCCTCCTCTTTATCTCCCGTCCTCCTCCGCTTCCTCCTCTTCCTCTTCCTCCTGCTCCTCCTTTTGGTCTTCTTCAATGTCCTCGTCCCGATTGTCCTCAGCCTTCCCTTTCTTCGACCAATCCCGCTGGACTTCCGCTTGGCCTCGTCGTCCCTCTCCTCCTGTCCTCCCCTCCCATGCCCAAGCTAAAATTCCTTCTCCTTCTGCTTGTCGTGCGGCCGTCCCGCGGGACGAACATGCGCAATGACCAGAGTCCAGCGTCCTCCTTCTCCTCCTCCCCTCCTTCTTCCCAGGGGATGCGGTCGGGAACCCCAGCTTAGCGCGTCGCGACGCCGGCTCTGGCCCACCGCGCTTCGGCGCGCAACGCTGACCGCGTCCCGGATCCCGCGCTCCTCCCGGCCAACCCCCCGCCCTGCGCAACGGAGCGAGGCGCTATCCGCTCGCCGGGCACAGCGTACGTCGCTGGGGCCGCCGCCGAGACGCGCGGAGGCCTCTCCCCGGCCTCCCCCGCCCTGGCGGAGCGGAGCGGCGCGCCACCCGCTCGCAGGGCACAGCGCGTGTCGCCGGGGCCGCCGCCGCGGCGCGCGCAGCCAGCGCTCCCGGCCGCGTCTCGCCTCCGCTCTCGGCGCGCTCGGGTCGCGCAGGCCCTGCTCGGGAGGTCGGCGGCGGCCGCTGCCGGCGCCGAGGGTGGCGCCGGTGAGCAAACGGGGGGGATGGCGAGCAAGAGGAATCGGGGGCAAGGATAAGGGGGGGTAGGCACAGGGGGGGATGCATCGACATGCAATCGCCCATGGATCGCCGATAGGGGTCTGATAGCCCCAACCCGCCCAGGAAGGTGCGGATTCACTCTCGGGGGCCTATCGCCGATCCATCGGCGATGTATCGCCGATGCCAGGTCGATGCATCCCCCCCTATGCCAGGCCCCCCTTATCGGTGTCCCCGAAGGAACGGGACGAGGAGGACGGTGGAGGTCGGGAGGAGGAAGAGGTACCACTATGGCCACCCTTCCCTTTCGCCTTTTCGGGGCCTGCGGGGAGCCCTCGTCGCCACTGCTGGCCAGAATGCATCACGGGAGAGGTCTAGGGGGTAGTGGTGTGGGCACCCTTTGACTATCCCCTGAACGAGAAGGAGGGTGCAAGATGAGGAGATGGAAGAGGAGGGGCAGGGGAGGGGGAGAAAGAAGACGAGGAGGAAGGAACATCTGAATGCCAATGGTGATGATCATGATGATGACGCTGCTGCTGCTGCTGACGACGACGACGATGATGATGCTGCTAATGATGATGATGACGATGATGATGCTGCTGATGATGATGATGATGATGATGATGATGATGATGATGATAGTGGTGATGATGATGGTGATGCTGATGTTGATGCTCATGCTGATGGTGACGATGATTATGCTGATGATGATGCTGATGATAATGATGATGGTGGTGGCTATGCTGATGACGATGATGATGATTATGATAATGATGGTGATGATGATGATGATGACGCTGATGATGCTGCTGATGATGATGGCAATCAAGATGATGCTGTTGATGGTGATGCTGATGTTACTGATGCTGTTGATGCTGATGAGGGTGATGCTGATGTTGTTGTTCTTGTTGTTGATGATGCCGATTGTGATTCATGGTGATTATGATGATGCTGCTGATGATGACGCTGATGATGATGAGGGTCATGTGAATGCTGATGCTGCTAATTCCGATTATGATGTTGCTGATGATGACGACGATGGGGATGGCGTTGCTCATGAGAATGATGACGATGTTGATGATGCTGATGCTGATGATGGTGATGCTGATTATGATGATGATGATGATGATGTTGTTGATGATGATGATGATGATGATGATGATGATCATGATGGTGACGTTGCTGTTTGTGGTCGTGGTGGTGATGGTGGTGAACATGATGGTGATGACGATGACGGTGGTGATGGTGATGAACATGATGCTGCTGATGATGGTGGTGGTGGTGGTGATGATTGTGGTGATGCTGCTGATGATGATGATGATGATGGTGATGATGATGATGATGATGATGATGATGATGATGATGATGGTGATGCTGATGCTGATGATCATGATGATGGTGGTGGTGGTGGTTGTGATGAATATGCTGCTGATGATGATGCTGATGATGATAGTGATGGTGATTCTGATGATGATGCTGCTGATGCTGATGATGATGCGGATGATGATGACGACGATGATGCTGATGCTGGTGATGTTGATGATGATGCTGATGATGCTGATGATGATGCTGATGATGGTGATTATGAGGATGATGATGCTGATTATGTTGGTGATGATGCTGATGATGCTGCTGATGATGATGATGCTGATGATGATGATGATGATGATGATGATGATGATGATGATGCCGATGACAACGAGGATTAGTTGGAGGAGGAAGAGGAGGATGAGGAGGAGGACGAGGAGGAGAAGTTGGAGGAAGGGTGAGGAGTTGCGGCGCATGGACGTCACACGGAGGGGACGGACCATGATGCGACGGCGAGGGAGGAGGAGGAGCAGGAGGACGAAGAGGAGGAGGATGAGGAGGAGGAGGAGGAGGAGGAGGAGGAGGAGGATGTGCAAGAGGGTGCGGGTAGGTGCGGACAGAGGGTGAGGACGACGGAGGGTGCGGATAGGGTGCGGAGGGTGAGGAGGAGGACGAGGGAGGGTGCGGATAGAGTGCGGAGGGGAAGGAGGAGGAGGAGGAGGGAGATGAGGAGGAGAAGAGCGATGAGGACGAGGAGGATGATGATGAGGAGGAGTAGGCTGAGGAGGACGAGGAGGAAGAGGGGGGGAGGAGGACACGGAGAAGGATGAACGACGACGGCGACGACGACGACGAGGGAGAGGGAGGAGGACAACGACGATGACGATATTAAGGAGACAGACATCGACGAGAGGGAGTGCGGAGATAACACGACCGACGGAAGGAAGGGTGAGGAGGGGGAGGATGGGCTTGAAGCTGTGATGCAGGTCGGAGAAGGGGAGGGACAGGGGTGGGACGGGTGGGGATGGAACACGTGGGTAGCGGCAGGATGCTGAAGAGGAGGGGGATGGCGAAGTAGGAGTCTCAGGAGGAGGGCTAGGAAAAAGGACACGTCTGATAATGGTATGGGTTTGGCAGTTGTGAGGAGGTGGATGAGGAAGACGAGGATGATATTGGAGGGGATGCTGCGAAGGAGGAGTATGAATTGTTGTTGTTGTTGTTGTAAAAGGAAGAGGAGGAGGAGGGGGAGGAGGAGGACAAGGAGCATGTGGGAAAAGATGAGGGTGATGAGGCGGATGAGTGGGCGGAGAAAGAAGAGCAGCAGTAGGATGAAGCTGGGGAGGAGCGGGAAAGGGTTGGGAGGGTTAGGGATGGGTGGGGATGGGCGGGGATTGGTAGGGAGGGGTGAGGATGAGAGGCGTGGGGATAAGAGGCGTGGGACCGGGGAGTAATAACACGAAGAGGATGACAAGGCGGATGTGGCCCAGAACGGGGAGGAGGAGCAGAAGGAGGAGGGAGGAGGCGAAACATGTTGATGACAATGCTGCGGATGAGGATGATGTGGAAGGAGACGTTGAATGAGGCGAGTGTTGATAACCAGGAGGCGAATGTGCAGGGATGGTAAGGAGGATGAACCTGGAACGCATGATGGTGATTATTATGATAATGTCGATGATGGTGATGGTGATGCTGCTGCTGATGACGATGGTGATGATGCTGCTGATGATGGTAATGATGATGCTGATGTTGCTGATGATGCTGCTGATGATGGTGATGATGCTGATGATGATGATGGTGATGATGATGATGATGATGATGATGGTGGTGATTGTCGTAGCGTTTGTTGATGATGCCGGTTTGATGATGGTGATGCTGATGATGATGGTGGTGGTGGTGACGATGATGATGGTGATGGAGGATGATGATGGTGATGGTGCTATTTCAAGCGTTTTGTTTGATGTGCTTCCTCGATGCCTATTTTTCGCTTGTGACTCGACCAAAGCTTGTTCAGCAATCCGACGCGACTCTAAATCGATGGGAAACCATGTTATTGCATGGCTGCGTTGCGTGGCATTGCTTGGGACTGCTTTGCATTGCTTGGCATTGCTCGGCATAGCTTGGCATACTGCTTGGCACACTGCTTGGCATTGCTTGTCATACTGCCTGGCGTACTGCCTGGCATTGCGTGGCACTGCTTGGCGAGGTAGCGAGGAGCCAAGACCAAGGAACCGGGACCAGAGAACCAAGGCCAAGGAAGCAAGGCCCAGAAGCCAAACCTAAGGTATCGAGGATCCCGGACCCAGGAACCAAGGAACCAAGGACCCATTGGAACAGGACCAGCGAGCCAAGGAGCTCAGGAGCCGAGGCCAACAAGCCAAGGAACCAGGGAACCGAGGCCAAGCAACCCAGAAACAAGCGCACCAAGACCAAGACGCCAAGGAACCGAGGGACCGAGGCCACGGAACCGAGGAACCGAGGGACCACGACGAAGGGCCCAAGGCACCAAGACCAAGGAGCCAAAGAACCCGAGGAAGGCAGCGAGGAATCGATACCAAGGACCCCGAGGAACCAAGGGACCACGGCGCGGCATCGGCATGGCCAGGGTGGCCACGGGCCGAGCCCGGAGGTGAGGACGCAGGAAACAGACGGCGCCAATATCGAAGGGGCAACGCCGACTTTCAGTACGCAGCCTGGTGCCCTCGGCGTTGTTGGAGACAGTGTATAGTGATGGTGATGAGGAGGAGGCGAATGATGACGCGGATGATGAGGAGGATTTGGAAGAAGGAGGAGGAGGAGGAGGAGGAGGAGGAGGAGGAGGAGGAGGAGGAGGAGTTGGAGGGGGGGGGAGGAGGATGAGGCGGAAACGGAGATGGAAGTGGAGCCGGCTGATGAGGCAGAGGAGGCGTATATTTAGGAGGGGGAGGCAGAAGAGAAGGGAGGGAAGAGGAAGGGAGGGAGGGCGGGAGGGCGGGAGGGAGGACCGGTGGGAGGAGCCTGTTCCCAGGAGTCGCTCCCCCGCCCCAGGTGGCTTCTCCACCGGCGCGCCGCTGCTGGCGCCCGGCCAGAGCCTGCTGGCGGACGTCACCATGCTCGCCGTGGGCTACGCGGCGCTGCTGTCGTCCGTGCCCGTCGTCGTCTCCGTCGCGCTCCTGGCGTGGGCGGCGCTGGCCCGGCGGCGCTCCACCGCCGCGGGCCTGCCGCCCGCCGCGGGCTGGAGCCCCGCGGGCGTGCGCGGCGCCCTCGCCGCCTGGTGCCTGGAGCTCGCCGCGGTGGCCCGGGAGCGGCTGGAGGTGCTGTGCGCGGCCGCGAT
>CAUYUJ010018122.1:151386-173886 GCA_963575745.1 Prorocentrum cordatum
TGGCGCATCTGGCGCGGGGTCGTGCTGCCGCTGCTGGAGGCGGTGGTGCTCTGCCTCGTTCTGCCGTGCACCGTGGCTCATACGCTTGTCCGGTATTCTAGGCCTCCTAGATGGGGTCGGAGTAGTTGCGGTCGAAGGATCACTCCGCATCGCCGATGCATCGGCGATGCGGCTCGATGTGGAGCCCGATGTGCTTCACGTCCACGTCGCCGATGCATCGCCCACGTCGACGATGCATCGCCAGTGCATCGCCAATACGTCGCCGATGCATCGCCGATGCATCGGCGATGCGGCGCGATCCTCCGACCCCATCTACTCCGACCCCATCTAGGAGGCCTCTAGGTATGTGGTGCCGGAGGATTACCTGTTCACCCACGCCTTCCTGTTGATGTACTGCTGCCACATTCTGCTCGCCGCGCGCATCTCGTGCTCCACGCTGCCTACGGCGAGGCACTGGCTGGAGGGAGTGCGGCAGCGGATATTCGACTCCAAGTATTTGGTGACCACCGAGCTGCAGAACTACCACCCCACAGAAGCCGCATCGGCCGCGGGGGAGCGTCGGCCATCCACCCAGCTGCACCGATCCCGGCCAGGCCCGTCTCTGCACTCTGCATGCCTTCCCGGCCAGGCCAGGAGGAGGCCAGGAGGGCACGCGTGTGCACCGATCCTTTGAGGTCCAGGGCCGACCTGGCTGAGATTTGCGCAGGTTGCCGGTTGGCACCTCCCCAGGCCGCTGGCAGTGCTGCGCTGCAGTGAGCGGCTGCCCGCCCGACGATCCCACGGGCACCCGCCCGCTAGGCTCGCCCCGACTCGTCTCGCTCATCTTGCCCGTTCTTGCCTCCACTTCCATGTTCCGCTACTCCATGCGGCCCATTGCGCCTCATGCGCACTTCGGCCAGCCCGACATCGGCCTTTCTCTCGACTTGGACATTCTGCAGGTCCGGCCGACTGACTGACCCTCCCTTTCCCATCTAGTAGTTCCTCTTCGTGTTCCTCGCCGTGTGCCTGTATTTCATCATTCAGTCCGACTTTGCGCAATGTTCGTTATTCTTCTTCTGATGTTTATTATTATTGTGGTTTCGTTGTGCGCAGGTGGAGACGAAGGCCAAGCCGAAAGCCAGGAAGACACCCACGCTCAAGCTCACCTACTTCAACATCGAAGGCGTAGTAGAGAAGGCCCGTCTGGTATGCAGTCTCACCATTATCCTCGTCTTGATAATTGTCGTCCTCATTCGCTCGCTCCATTTCAACCTATCGTAGTCTTCACCTTCACATTGTCATTGCCATGCTCCCCGAACCATCCCTCCTCTCATCTGCGTTATTATCATAACTGCTATCGCCGTTCGTCGCCCCCTCATACCCTCATCCCCTGCCTCCTCCTCCTCCTTCTCATTCCTCTCCTCCTTCTACCGTGCTGCTGTATTCCCTTCCCCCCAACAACAGCAGCATTTTGGCCACCGGGGTCCCATTGATCAGCTCGGGCTTTTTATTGGTGTTTGAATGTGGCGGCAGGCAGGACGAGCAACACATCCGAATTATATTGCCGAGCATGTGCGCATGTATGGTTTAACAGGTTGCTTTTTTGTTGTCGAGGTCGCCAGCTCTGGTGATCGGCTGACGATATGTACCTTCCATTCCCAGACCAATCATTGCCGTCATGTTGGTGGTCCTGTTTTCCGCGGTTGCGTGTGGGGGGGTCAAGGGTTGTTTGTTTGTGTACGTCGGACGAGTTTTACAGCATTCGTCCCTCCATGAATGCGGCCTCTAGTCCTCTTATGTTTGCCGTGTGTTCGGGTAGTCCGCGCGTGTTTTCTACGTTGTTCATGCGCGTAGCATTCGCAAGCGTGAGCAGTACCTCTGAGTTTTTATTGCGCATTGGGTTTACTACCCCTGCCTGGGCGCGTTCTTCGTGTTTCTGGCTGCCGCCGTACAGTGGTTCCTGGTCGTCGCCGCCTTCACTGTTGTCTGCGCGCTACTGGACACAGCTCAGGGGTGGATCAGTTTCTGTGACCCAATCGCTCTACTTCTACCGTTAATTTCCTCATCCTTCCGTTTCTCTTTCCCATTTTGTTCCATTTCGTCCTCATCCTCTCGTTCCTCCTCTTCCTCATCCCTTTTCCACTTCTCTGCCTCCGGTGCCTTCTAGTCCTCCTCCTCTACATCCTCCCCCTTTCTTGTGTCCCTCCTCACTCCTCGTACTCATTCTTCTCCCCCTCGTCTCTGGTAGGTGCGCCTCGCCCTGGTACTGGGCGGAATCGAGTTCGAGGACGAGAGAGTTAGCTTCGACAAGTGTCCTGGGCAGGAAACACCGTCCCTCTCCCGTTCTCATCGCCCCCCCTCCTCCTCTTCCTCCTCCTGCTCATCCTCCGCCCCCCCCTCCTCTCTTCTCTTCTTCCATCTCTAGCTGTTTCTCCTTCTCTACCTCCCCTTCCTCAGCCTTCCCCCCCGCCTCTTCCTCCTCCAGCTCGGGCTCCTCGGTTGTCCCCGCCTCCTGTTCCTCTGCCTCCGTTATCCTTCGCATTCACACCCTCTCCTCCTCCACCTCCTCCTCCTCCTCCTCCTCCTCTCTCCCGCTTCTGGCGTTCCCTTTTTCACCCCTCCCCAGCGTTGCCCCTTCCTGTGTCACTGCGCCCCCCGCCCCCCCCCCCCCCCCAGTCGTTTCTTCGCGAGGTGCAGGGGAGCCGTGCGCTCGTCGTGCGAAGTGCTCTGTGTGACTGCTGCAGACGCGTAGGGGAGGAGGGCCATACTGATTACGACCAGCATCATCATGATGAGTAAGGTGGTGCTGATGAGCAGGGTGATTGTTCTGACGAGGGGGAGTGGGGAGTCGGGTGGAATGAGGAGGAGAAAAGGGAGGAGGAGCATCAGCGGACAGGAGGATGAGGACAACGACGACGATGATGACGACAAGGGCGAGAATGCGGATGTGGTGTAGGAACGATGAGGCGGTGAAGGGTGATGAGGAGAAGGTGGAGGATGAAGAGGAGGAGGAGGAGGAGGAGGATATGCATAATGATGAAGGACAGGATGTAGGAGGGTGAGGGGTATCATGATAGTGGTGTTGCTGCTGCGGATGATACGGGTGAAACTATGGGGGTGACGACTAGGATGAGGAATATCCGTGATGGCGGCGAACACAGAGGATGAGAAGGTGGGGTGGGGCGTGGGGGGAAGAGAAGGAGGAGGCGGAGGATGAGGAGCAAGAGAATGAGGACGACGACGAGGATGAGAACGAGGATGAGTTTTGGGCGGGGAGGGGGAGGGCGGGATAATGGAGAGGAGAAGGAGGATAATGATGAAGTGTGATTGTGATGGTGGAAGTGATGAGTTTGGCGACCATTGCCAATACGTTGATAGTGTTGAGGGTGATGATGATGCTGATGATGGTGATGATGAAGCTGACGGTGGCGGTACTGACGATGCTCACGATGATGATGACAATGATGATCCTGATTATGATGTTGCTACTGATGAGAATGATGACGATGGTGATGTCGATGATGATTATGATGAAGATGGCGATGGTGTTTGCGATAAGTAGTATGATGGTGGTGATGGTGATGGTGCTGACGATGATGAGGATGCTGACGATTCTGATACTTATGATGATGCTGATGACGCTGCTGACGATGCTGGTGATGCTCATGCTGCTACTGCTGGTGATTTTGATTGTGATTACGAAAATGTGGACAACAATGGGGATGATGATGCTGATGCTGATGATGATGCTGTCGCTGATGATTATGAGGCTGTTGATGATGATGCTGCTGATGATTGTTATCCTGCTCATGATGTTGATGTTGCTGATGATTATGATGTTCATGGTGATGATGTTGCTGCTGATGATGATCGTACCGGTGATGACGCTTATGACCTACTGCTTATGATGAGGATGACGATGCAGACGATACTATTAATGATGCTGCTGATGCGGTGGATGATGCTGACGATGCTGCTGATGTTGATGCTGATGATGATGCTGATGATGACGATGATGTTGATGATGCTGTTGCCGCTGATAATTATGAGGCTGCTGATGCTGATGCTGATGACACTGATGATGACGATGATGCTGATGACGCTGATGATGATGACGATGATGATGATCCTGTTTATGGTGATGTTTATGATGCTGATGATGATGCTGCGGATGATGATGGTGGTAATGACGCTGATGATGGTGATGATGCTGTTGATGATGCTGGTGATGATGATGCTGAGTATTACGATGGTGATGATGCTGATGATGCTGACGATGATGAGGATTATTTCGATGATGATGACGATGATGAGGATGGTGATGATGAGGATGAACATAATGCTGATGCTGATGATGGTTATGCTTATGATGATGATGCTGCTTCTGATCATGATACGGCTGTTGATGATGATGATGATGATGATGCTTATGATGATGATGATGATGATGATGATGATGATGATGATGATGATGATGATGACGATGATGATGATGATGATGATGATGATGATGATGATGATGATGATGATGATGATGATGATGATGATGATGATAATGATGCTGATGCTGATGCTGATGCTGATGATGATGATGATGATGCTGATGCTGATACTGGTGATGCTGCTGATGATGATGCTGATGATGCTGCTGATGATGATGAAGATGCTGCTGCTGCTGCTGATGATGATGAGGATAATAATAAGAATGCTGATAACAATTTGTTGCTGCTGCACCGCATCGTTCGAAGAACAACTAAACTGCTTAGCACATCCTCTCTCGAAACCGGCCGATGCTCGTGGAGGTGCTTCGACTCAGGAGCGACCGCGACCAGCCACCGCGGGGGGCGCGGCAGGGGGCTGACGGGCCCCGGGCTCCGCCCGGGAGGCGCGGGCAGGCCCGGGGCTCCCTCCGCCCCACCGCCCTGGGAACCAGGCGTGCGGGCACGGTTCCACAGAGGTCACTCGTGCAAACGGCCACAGGGAGGAGGAGGAGGAGGAGGAGGAGGAGGAGGAGGAGGAGGAGGAGGAGGAGGAGAAGACGGCGTTCAAGCTGTTGAACGGCATCTGGCCCCGAGAAGTGTAAAAAAATCGGAGCGGCAGGTCGAGCAGTTGCCAGCTCTGGTGCAGTCACAAGTTGTCAAATAACACCCGCGACGGCTCGGCCCAACAGCAGGCAGCAACGACCCGGAAGCCAGGGAGGGGGCGGGCACTGGCCGGAGGAGGCACGCAAGTCCAACATCCGCAAGCGGACGCCAGGCTCGCCTGATTCCCAAACGCCCCCAGCCAGGGACAGTCCCTGGGAGGGGGAGGAGAGGCCAACGGCCCAGGAGGAGCAGGAAGGGCGAGAGGAGCGGGAAGGGGCGAACGACGAACCAGCAGGAGGGGCCACTTCGAAAAACGAGGTGGAGGAAGACGGACCAGATCCACGATCTAGGAGCTCAACAGCTTTGATCCTCGGACGCTGCTTGCTTCTTTTGCTCGTCAGCGTCAGCCTTTGAAAAGCCTGGCTGGAGAAGTTTCTCTTGCCCCCTCCGCTCAAGGTCCCCTTTGGGGGCCTGGCTCGGCTGCTCAACGCACTGCTCCTTGTCGAGAGCAGCGCAACAAATCTTTTCAATCTCCACGAGACTAGGACAGAGGTGGAGATACAAGCGCTTGAATTCTCGATTTTGCATGCGCTCGAGGAGGCAACATCTCACGACATGGTTCAGCCCCATGTACGTGGCGATGACGACGATCACTGACAATTTTTAGGCGTAGGTGAAAGGCAAGAAGGGGCACTGCCTCATTCCAGATGGTCGTCGGTTCAGCGGCGCCCTGATGGCCATCATGCCGAATTTGGCGGAGGAGCCCAGGGACCTTGCGTAAGAGTTTCTGAAGGCTCACCCGCCCGACTCCAAGGTGCTGAACCATGTCGTGAAATGTTGCCTCCTCGGTGATGGTGATGGTGATGATGCTGACGATGATGCTGCTGCTGATGATGATGATGATGAGGATGGTGATGATGATGATGATGAGGATGGTGATGATGGCGATGGCGATGGTGATGATGATGACGGTGATGATGCTGCTGATGATGATTATGATGATGATGAAGATGAAGAGGATGACACTGCTGATGATTATGATGATGCTGACGATGATACTGATGCCGGTGATGATGATGCTGTTGCTGCTGCTGCTGCTGCTGCTGATGATGATGATGATGATGATGATGATGATGATGATGATGATGATGATGGATGATGGTGATGATGATGGTGATGATGATGCTGAGGGGGAGGAGGAGGAGGAGGAGGAGGAGGAGGAGGAGGAGGAGGAGGAGGAGGAGGAGGAGGGAAGAGGAGGAGGAGGAGGAGGAAGAGGAGGTGGAAGATGAGGAGGAGGAGGAGGGAGATCAGGAGGAGGAGGAGGAGCAGCAGGAAGAGGAGGAGGAGGAACAGGAGAAGGAGAAGGATAACGAGGAGTACGAGACGCAGCAGCAGCAGGAACTAGGGGATACTGAGGAGGAGGAGGAGGAGGAGGAGGCGCATCAGAAGGAGTTCGGGAATCGGGCGCTGCTCTCCCCTCCGACACGTAGAGGTGGACCCTCCTTTGATGGGGGGCGGGACGAGGATGATGGTGGTGTGGATGGGCAGGGCAATCATGATGGTTATGAGGGGACGCGGCGCAGAAGTCGGGGTGAGGATGAAGCGGAGGAGGAGAGCGTCCAGGAGGAGGGAGGGCAGACGGAGTCGCAGTAGGTGCGTAGAGGCGCAGGGGTATGAGACGAGGGATGGGGGAGCCGGAGGAGGCGCAGCAGCAGGAGCAGGATCAGGAAGAGGAGGACGAGGAGGAGGAGGAGGAACATATGCATACGTTGGCCGTTCTCTCAGTGGAACAGGGGGGAGGAATAGGGCGGGCGGCGGCGATCGGATCGGCGGGGGCGCCCGAGGTGGCAGGAGATGAAGCCGACGACGAAGTACGGCCAGCTGCCGCTGATGCAGATTGGTGGCCCGGGTGCGAACAGCTTCCGCACTCCCGTCGCTGTCTTCTTCGTCCTTCGCTTCCTCCTCCTCGTCCTCCTCGGTCTCGTTCTCTCGCCCCGTCCTCCTCGCCCTCCTCGGCCTCCCCCTCCTTGTCTTCGTCCTCGGTGCCTCCCCTGGTGGTTCCTCGTCGTGCTCCCCCCTGCTCCTTTCCTCCTCCTCCTGCGACTGACCGCTCTGCTCCTCATCCGCAGCCCGTGTTCGCCGCCCTCGTTCTCACAGCTCCCCGTGCCGTCGTCCAGCTGCTGCTGCTGCTGCTGCTGCTGCTGCTGCTCCTCCTCCGCATCCTCCGTGCCACATCTGGCCCGGCACGCTTCTCCGCACGCTGATGTCTGCTCCATTCGACTAGACGTAAGAGTGACCTTTCGCTGGAGTGATCTTTGGTGCGGGCACAGATGGGTCCCCAGGTGGCTGAAAATGAAGCAGGAGCAGCGGCTTGCGCGCCCAGGTTTGCCCCCCCCCCCCCCCCCCCCCTCCCCCCCCCGCGGCCCCCCGAAAGCCGCGCACCAAAGGTCACTCTTACACAGGGTCACTCTTGCGTGTAGCCGATCCATGCCGACCTCTCGCGCATCCTCCATGCATGTCTTTCTCCTCCTTATCATCTCCCTCCGTCTCCTGCATCCGCAGGGGCGGGGAGAGGGTGACGGAGAGGACATGGAGGCGGAGGAAAGGGGGGATGAGCAGGTGGTAGAGGAGAGGATATGTCGGCTGAAGAATGTCCCCGCAGCATGCGAAGGATTGGGGGGACGATGATTTGGAGGGACAGGGAGGAGTATGATAAGTAGTGGGAGTTGGAGGAGTGAGATGAGGAAGTCAATCGGGGTGTGGAGGGCGAGGGGAAGTATCTTGATATGGAGTCGGACGATGAACCAGAGGCATGAGGAGCAGCACGGCGTGGGGGGGAGGATAGTCACCTCGTCATCAGCAGCATGGTGTTTCATACCGGGGATAGACAGGCTCGGAATTTGATGCACCACAAAACAAGCGAATATTACCCCGCTTAGAATGTAGATCATGCTTCATGGAGACATGCGCAGGAACAAGACCAAGATGCTGACTGTACATAGTTGCTATACGCGGATGGACTTCACTTTTATGTGGAGTGGTCGTGAGAACTACGATCAGGAGTTTGATGACGAGGACGCTGCTTGCAAGGACCCTTCTGCACTTGGCATCCAGCCGAGCGCCCAGTGAAGCGTTTCGCAGCCTTGAAAGAGCGCAGGTTCACCAGCTCAGCCTCCGCCGCATCGAACCATTGTGCCGTTGCTGCCATTGGGTTAGCGAGGTCGATTTTTTTCCCCAATTCCGACTGGTGTAGCGACTGCGAGTTTCTCGTTGTCCGTCTTGGGGAGGGGAAGCTTCTCGGCGCGATCCTCTTCCACGCCTTGGCGGTTCCTGATAGGCCCTTGAGGCGTAGGTTCACCGCAGCGTGGGGCCAAACAGCAGTGTCTGGCCAAGACTGGCAGGTGTCCACGTAGAACTCCAAACAGCCACTGGCTACAAACTAGTCATAGCAACTGTCGTGGCATGTTGATCCCATGTGGCGGACAATAGTCGCCGAAATGTGATCGGACCACCTGGAACCGCGCGAGGTCTCTGCATCGATGTTCCAATCACCCGCGATCAGCACAGGTATAGGTAACGACGAAAGCAACTCACTGAGCCCCGCCAAGAAGTTGACATTCTCCCCTGGGAAGCTCGATTTGCGTGTGGCCGTATATGGAGACGAGCAGCAATGTGACCTGATCCAAAAGCACCTATCGCCGCGCACAGATGCGCTCTCCAGAGCATACATGGTCAAACTCTATGGCGTTGAATTGAGCGGCAGTGTGGATAACAACACCTCCTGAGGTCGAGCTGTCTGCGTGGCCCGTGGAAACTGCCGCCGAAAACGGCGAAGTATAGCCGGCGCGAGAAGCCCACCATCGAGGCCCTTGCGAGTGAATCTTCGTCAAACAGGTCTTACGAACAATAAGCAGCATTGAAAACCATGGTTCGGGGCCCTTTCTTGGCCCACTCCAGGACGTTTCTCCCAATTGACCAAGCATTGCTACTGTGCGTGACCACCTGGGGCTCGCCCTGGCATCCTGACCCATGTTTGCTGGCGCCGCTTCGAGTTCCAGTGGGGAGCCCATGGGACTGCTGTGCATCCTCACTCGGCAGCTATGACCCTTGGGCCCCTTTCAGCGCCAGGATCGGGGGAGGCCGAGGTTGCTCTGCACCCCCCCCCAGCTGTCTCATTGCCCGCTGCTTCTGGCTGGAGTCTGGCGGCAGGACGGTGTAGTCGTAGCTCGTTTGCTGGCGGTGGCGAGACCTTCAGGTTGTCCGATTCAGCCCCCGCGGCCTGACTTAACAAGAGCTCGTGTGTATGGGCGAGGAGCATGCCGTCACTTCGTTCGCCACCACAGCCATTCTCGTCCTGCGCCTCAAACTCTCCGTCAAGAGCGTCGACGGGGTCTACTGCCTCGGGGTCGTCGAGGGTATGCGGAGTTACGCGTGAATCTTGAAACCGTGAGCTGACCAGCTCGCGTTCTGACAGTTGTAGATTCGAGTCTGCATCGAGCGCCGGTGGGGAAGAGATGCTCGCCGTCGCAGTCCATGCCGTCGAGGGCGAGCCCAGACTCGCGGGTGCCCCCGTCGCCGTAGTAGAGCCCGCATCCGCCGTCCGTCGCGAGCATCTAGCTCGTGGATGTGGAGCGCTGCACAGACCCTCCAGCATTTCCGATGAGCCCGAGTCGCCAAGTGGGGTACAGTCAAAAACCCTAATAAGGACGCGCGACTTTGCTCAGGGTACCCTTGCGTCCTTGCTCTTCCTTGCTCTTGCGGCTCGCCCTTGGCCTCTTTCGCTTGCCCGCTTACGGGGTTTTCGTCGTCCGCCGCCCCAGAAATCCCAACTTCGGCTTCCAAGGGTCTTGCGTCCTTGCCGCGCGTCCTTATTAGGGTTTTTGACTGTACCGCACAGAGGCTCCAGCTCAGAACCAGGGGCCTCCACCATCTCTGGGTCGGAGAGCGCGGCTCCCGTCGTCGCCGTGGTCGACAGTGGAGCCGCCGTTCCCCTCCCTGCATCCCCGCGGGTGTGACTGCAGGGCCGCCGCTCCCTTCCCCGCAGCTCGGGCGTGGGGGTGAGTGCAGTGGCTTCTCCATGTATCAGCTTGCGCCTCGCAGCCTCCGCCGCTCCCCTGGTGCGCGCCCCTCCCACCAGGAGGCCTCCCTGGGTATGCAGCGCTGCTTCCCTCCGCGCTCTGGAGGGCGCAAGGTCATCCTCGGAGTCCCCTGGGTCTCGGCGGGCTGCCGTGAGGAGGCGCTCCACCTTGCGATCGTTTTTTTGTTCATCGTTTTGCCGATCGGCGCGGGCCCTCGCACCCCCCTTCCCCCCCCGCAGACCTTGGCTGCTTTTTGGCGCCTGTTTCGAGCGGGTGGAGTCTCCCCGGTGGGGCGCACTGTTGCAGACAGCCGCGTGGAGCAGAGGTCCGGAGGCAGACCCCCCCCCCTTCCCCCCCTCTTCCGCCCCGTGCCGAAACGCCGAATCAGAAAACGCTCACCCTGTCCCTCGCAGACTGGCTCTCGCTGCCTGCGCCGCCCAGACCAGGCACAGGCCCAGCGGCCGCCGCCTCCGGGCCCCCCCTGCGCACAGGGGCGGCCGCGGCCGCGGCGCCTGGCTCTCTGCCCCGCGGGCGGCGGACCCCCCCGCCGGCGGCCTCGGTGGCGCGCCGCGGGCGCCCTCCTCGGCGCCCGCGGCGCTTCCCGCAGGGGAGGGGGCGGCGCCCTCGGTGCGGTGCTGCTTGGACTGGATCATCGGGGATCGCAGACATGGATCGAGGGGGGCGCGGATCGGCGACGGGTCCCGCTCCCATGGGAGGTCGCGGATGTTTCCGCCGCCGAGCGAGGCGGGCACCGGCCGCATTTGGGGGAGGGCACCTCCCCCGATCCGTGGATTTGGCGGCCGCGCGCCAAGCACATGGATCGCCAATTCATGCTTGCGCGCCCCGGATGCAAGCGTGAGACGAGCTGCTGGTGCTCCTTGCGCAAGGAGGAGAGTTGCCCGCCGACTCACCAAGCATCTGCTGGACCTTGGTGCGCAGCTCGTCGCCAAACTGCTTCAGGAGGGCCTGCAGCTTGTCGGGGTCAGCCTGATCGACGTCCAGCCCTGTGGCTTCGAAGACCGAGCCCGCTACGAACTCGACACCGCTGTCAGTCTCGAGCAGCTTGGCGGGGTCAAACGTGGCCGCGCTGCAGGCCTCGTGCTTGGGGCCTGCAGCGCAGGGGCGGCCTCTGCCTTTGGTGAGCACAGGAAGTGCGGCTGCAGCCGCCTCGGAGGCCTTGAGCTGCCCGCCTCCGAGGCCTTCTTGGCCCTCCGCTCCGCCGCTGCCGCACGCTGGTATAGCATGTTGGGGCCCTCGGGCTTCGGCGGCGATGTCTGGGGCAGGGCGTCTTTGAGCTTGTCGAGGGTCTCCTTCTGCGCAGGCACGGCAGCCTCGAGCAGCTTGAGGAGCTCCTCGGGGCCCGCGGGCTGCCGGACGGCCGCAGGGATGCCCCCACCTGGCGCCAAAGGCGGTGGCTGGTAGCCCGAGCCATCCTGTGCATGACTGCGGCGGCGCGACTTGAGCCAGCTGGACTGATCGTACCACCCAGCCCCGTCGGGTCCTGCTGCCTTGGTGCGGTTCCAGACCCCACCAGGTGGCCGAAGCGGGGCCCAGGGAACACTGGCGAGCTCAAGCGCCTTGCCACAGGCAAAGCCGCTGGTCTTGCCGTGCCAAGTCCACTTGTACTTGCACGAGATGCACTTCGTGTACTTACTCGAGCCGCGTTGCTGCATGACGGACTGGATGCAAAGCTGCCTGCCGTGAGTGCGGACCACAGCAAGCTCAGCCTGGGGCGAAGCAGACGAAAGTTGTGAAAGTTGCCGCGGACTAGTGGTATGCGTGCGATTCCACAGAGAGTCAAACATATTGAGACAAAATGGCAACGGAGGAGGAGGAGGAGGAGGAGGAGGAGGACGAGGACGAGGAGAAGGATGAACATGAGGAGCGTGAATATGAGGAGGAGGAGGAGGAGGAGGAGGAGGAGGAGGAGGAGGAGGAGGAGGATGAGGAGAGCCTGGCCGAGCCGCGGACTGCTGCAGCAGTGGCGGGCAGGCGACGCCGAGCCCCTCGCGCAGAGCGGCGCGATGCTGCGGTGGTGCGGGCGTCTCGCGAGGCCTTCCTCGCCGCTTGCCGTTGTCGGCGCTGCTTGCCGTCGTCGTCGACGTCGTCGTCGTCGTCGCTGGTCGTCGTCGTCGTTGTCGTCGTCGCCGTCTTCGTCGCTGGTTGTCGTCGTCGTCGTCGTCGTCCAGAAACTTCGGCCTGCGACCCTGAGACGAAGGCAGGCTGATGACACCTTCGGACCAGGAGAAACCGGCAATCTCAGAGAGTGGGCGGGCCTGGAGGATGTATCTGGGGCCGCGGCCGTTTCAGAGAGTTCCGGAACGCTCTGATCGGGCTCCAGAGCGCTCTGAAGAGATTTGTCCTCATCCGAGGCGCGCCTCAAACCCTCGCCCCTCGGCGCCACCACCGCGGTCGTCGTTGTCATCGCCGCCGTTCGCGCCTTCAGAGCGGCCGTGGGCGATGTCCTCCTCCGCCGCCGCATTCTGCTCCTGCTCCTCCTGCCCCTGCTCTTCCTCCTCGTGCTCCTCCTCTCCTCTCTCCTGCTCCTCCTCCTCCCCCCGTCCGCGCATGCCTCTCCTCCTCTTCCTCCTCTATCCTCCGGTCCTCCCATTCTTCAACCGCCTTCAGGGAAAGAGGAAAGGAGTACGAGGAGAACGAGGATTCGGAGGAGGAGGATGAGGAGAAAAGGAGGGGCAGGAGTATTCTGCGTCGGATTGACATTCTAACCAACAGCTCTAAGCTCTAAGGAGGAGGAGGAGGAGAACGCGAATGCGGAGGAGGATGATAGTCATGATGCAGATTATGAAGATGGTGATGATGCTGATGCTGATGATTATGTTGATGACGATGATGATGATGATGATGATAATGATGCTGCTGATGAGGATGATGATGCGGATGATGATGCTGATGATGGTGATGATGATGAGGATGATGATGCTGATGATGCTGATGATGATGATGCTGATGGTGCTGATGATGCTGCTGATGCTGATGCTGATGCTGGTGATGATGCTGATGCTGATGATGACGATGTTGGTGGGGATGAGGATGGGGATGAATATGAGGATTATGGTGATAATGCTGATGATGATGATGATGATGGTGATGATGCGGATGATGAGTGTGATGATGCTGATGAGGATGAGGATGATCCTGCTGATGATGTTATGATGATGCTGCTGCGGATGGTAATGATGATGACTCCGATGATGCTGATGCTGATGCTGATGAGGATGATGAGGATGAGGATGAAGATGAGGACGATGAAGATGCTGGTGATTATGATGAGGATGAGGAGGAGGAGGAGGACGACGAGTGTAGAGGGGAAAGCCATGGACTGGCGATGTGCTGTGAAGAGGAGCTGGCTTTCCTCTTGTTCCTTCTGCTCCTCTGCCCTTCCATCTCCACCACCTTTCCCTGTCCATTCACGTGTAATTCTTATAGTCATGAACCTCTTGCTCCTAGAACACCTCCTTGTTTCCCCCTTCACCTCCTTCCCGGCTCTCCTCCTTCCCCTTGTCTTGCTCTCCTTCATCCTTCCTCACCATCCTCGTCCTCACTCTCCTCATCCTCCTTCTTATCAGCATCCCAGTCCTCGCTCTCATCCTCGTCCTTATCCTACGCGTCGGCGTTATCCTCATCCTCTTCATCTGTCCTCCTGCCCCTCCTTCCCTACCATCCTGCTCTCCCTCCTCCTCCTCCTCATCTTCCTTCTCCTCCTCCTCCCCCTCCTCCTCCTCCTCCTCCTCCTTTTCCCTCCTCATCCTTATATGATGGTCCCTTATCCTCTGCCTCCTTCTCTTTGCATGCTCGTCCCTCGTCCTTCCCTCCCCTTCCTCCTCCCAGTCGCCCTCCTGCCCCGCCTCGCTGCCCTGCTTTTGCACGTGCGTGTGATTCCGCCTCAACGCCTGCTCCTGCTCCGCCTGAGCGCCCGTCTTGCTCCTTCTTACGCCCGCGATACTCCAAATCCCTTATTAAATCGACCCCCCCCCCTAAAAAACCAGACCCCCCTCCAAATGCGACCTAATATTCCGGACCCCCCTCTTCGACGGGGAGCCTCAATATACCGGACCCCCCAAGTTCCAATCCAAAGAACGCGCCCTAATAAACCATACCCCCCAGTTACAAAAAAGGTACCTCAACAAAAACCGAACCCGGGGGGACGATTCAAAAGGGATTTGGAGTACGCTCACGTCCACGCGCGCGCTCCGTCTTCCCTCCTCCGTCCCCTCCCCTCAGCGCCGGCACGGCGCAGGTCCCTCAGGCCTTGCGAGCCAGCGCCGGGCGGCCTGGCGGCTTGCTGTCCTCCCCCTCGACTACACGTAAGAGTGACCCTTCGCCGGAGTGACCTTTGGTGCGGGCCCATGGGGTCCCCCGATCGCCGAACGCGATGCGGCAGTAGCGTCTTCCGCGCCTGTGTTTGGTCCCCCCGCGCCCCCCAAAAAGCCGCGCACCAAAGGTCACTCTTACCCAGGGTCACTCTTGCGTGTAGCCGATCCCCCTCCTCGAGCCCCAACCGCCCATTCATCACCGATGCGCCCCGATGGCCCACCCTGCCCAGAGCCCTGCGGTTTCGCTATGGGGGGCGTGTCGCCAAACTGTCGGTGATGCACCGCCGATTCCAGGCCGACGTTCTCTCACCCGCAGCCAGTCCCCTCCCCCCCCCATCGCTGCCCCACAGCGCAGCAACGTGGCAGGGTGCTCTCACAAGATGGCCTCCGGCACTCCAGAACACGGCCCTGGACAGAATCCGCGAGAGCTGGGCATCGTAACGTGCCCTTGTTCAGTGCTTGCGCTGAGGGGTGCCTGCTCGTCTCTCTCAGTACTTGCGCCTCCAGGCCGTAGGCGCTCCTCGTCCTCCTCCTCCTCTTCCTCCTCCTCTTCGTCCTCCTTCTCCTCCCCCTCCTCCCCCTCCTCCCCCTCCTCCTCATCCTCCTCCTCCTCCTCCTCTTCTTCCTTCTCCTCCTCCTCCTCCTCCTCCCCCTCCCCCTCCTCCTCCTCCTCGTCCTCCTCCTCCTCCTCCTCCTCCTCCTCCTCCTCCTCCTCCTCCTCCTCCTCCTCTTGGGGGGTACCCCCCCCGACGGGGGTCAACCTCGCCTCGTCGTCGCGCCGAGACGGGGGTCGGAGCGCCTCCGCCGCGCGGTGGCTGCCCTCGACCGACGTCCGCCCGCAGCGGCCCGGGCGCGCGGCGGCGGCGGCGCGCCGCGCGCCCAGGCGGGCCAGCGCGGGCCGTGCAGACCCTCCCCCAGGAGGAGGAGGAGGAGGAGGAGGAGGAGGAGGAGGAGGAGGAGGCGGAGGAGGAAAAGGAGGCGGAGGAGGGGGAGGAGGAGGAGGAAAAATGAGGAGGAGGAAGACGAGGAGGAGGGTGAGGAGGAGCGTTCGGCGACCTCACCCGCTGGGGGTGCCGGCCGCCGCGCCGCTCTTCGGCGCCGCGCTGGAGGCAGCTGCTGGCCGCCCGCCTCCTCGGGCACCGCCGCCTGCACCTCCTCCTCCTCCTCCTCCTCCTCCCCCTCCTCCTCCTCCTCCTCCTCCTCTTCTTCCTTCTCCTCCTCCTCCTCCTCCTCCTCCTCCTCCTTAGCCCCCTCCTGACCGGGACACCCGGTTCCCTCCGCCGCCGCCGCCGGCTGCCCCACGACTGCGCCCTCCGTGGAGGATGGCCCAATGAAGGCCTTCGAATATTTCCTCGCTTGGTGCTCGTGTGTGCCACGCCTCTACAGCTCGCACAACACAGCATCCTATCGTGAAGCGTGGCGCTCCGTAGAGCCTGTGGAGCGGCTGCGCGCAAGGGGGGGAGGTGAGAAGGAGAAGGCCTTCTAGGAAGGCGGCGGGACTTCTCAGAAGCGCCCCGGCCTTCGGAGAAGTGTTCCGTGTCTTCGGAGAAGGCTTAGAACTTTCTCGGAAGACCAGGGGGCATCCGAGCCTTCTGAGAGGGCGCGCCCCTTCTCGCTTCCCGCCCTCGCTCGCCGCCGATGGGTGCCATCGCGGGTCGCAGTGTCGCTCGGGTGCCCCCCGCCGGGGGTGGAAGGTGGTCGAGATCTTCCGCGCTCAGCTGCTTCGCCGAGCCGTGGTTCCACCAGCGGCGACGATAAGGACGAATAGCCCAGGGGCGGGCATTACACGTCCGAGTGAGGGGGTCGAACGGTCATTAATTGTCCCGGGGTGCGTGGCTCTAGCGCGGATCCGTGGTGAGGGTTCTGCTTGTTGCGTTGCTGTTGTTGTTGCTGTTGTTGTTGTTGTTGTTGTTGTCGTCGTCGTTGTTGTTGTTGTTGTTGTTGTTGTTGTTGTTGTTGTTGTTGTTGTTGTTGTTGTTATTGTTGCTGTTGCTCTCTGTTGCTGCTGTTGTTGTTGTTGTTGATGCTGATGCTGTTGCTGTTGCTGTTGCTGTTGTTGTTGTTGTTGTTGAACATTATTACTTCTAAAGAATAATTATTGTTGGGACCCCTGGTACACGACCCCCCTCCAAAACCTAGGCCGCAGCTACATTTTCATTATTTTTTCGCGAAAGCTTCAGAAAAGTCGATTAGTACCGGATCCGGTTGTTTTGTTCCCCCCCGCTTTCCCTTGCAAAAAACACTATAAAATGAAATTTCTTGTTCAAATGTAATCCAATTTCAAGAATCCCTTGCAAAAAATAAGCTAAAGTGGACATTCGCGCGTGCAAGACGAAATCCTTCCAAAACCTTAGGTTTCGGAACGATTTCAACATAAAAACATTAAAAACCCAATGGTTTTTTAAATAAAAAATTGTCAAAATCTCATCCCGCGCGCTCTTGCGGATTCGTAGGAAAACCATCACTTTTTAAACAATTTTGTCAAACGGGCTTTTGCGAGCAACTTTTTCAAACTTCTGCGACAACGGTTGCGCACCTGCCAGGGCCATCATCCCTGTCAAATAATACCATGCGGGACACATTCGTTTTTTCTTCGCGCGCGCACGCCGAAATCTACAAAAACCATTGGGTTTTTAAGAATTTTACCACCGCGCATCATAAAATCACACGAATCGCACCGTAGGTCCTCGAAAAACAGCTGCACGACTTTTCAAAATTTCCACCCGCGCGCGCTGTCCGAATCCTCAAAAAACCAATGGTTTTCCAACATTTATGTTACATGAGCTCGCGCGAGCTACTTTCGCACGCTCTTGCAACGGGGTTCGCGAATCCAGACGGGACAACCATCGACAACCATCGGGGCAACCATCGAGACAACCATCGGGACAACGATACCTTCTCTCTTGTGTCCTCCCACATCCCTCAGGAAGTTGCCCTAAAGATGTGACCGACTCCTCTCTCTCCTTCTCTATGTCTCTCGCTCTTTCTCTGCTTCATATCTATCATATGAACACATCTATCTCGCTTTCTGCTTCATCGCCTTCCCAGGAAATTGCCCCAAAAATGTGACCAACTATCTTGGCAGTGCGTACCATCTCACGTGTACCGTGTACCACATCTTCTCAGGTTGCCTCACACATGTGACGAATCTCTTTCTATCTCTCTCTCCTCTGGCTCTCTGTCTTGCTCTCTCTCTCTCTCTCTGTCTCTCTGTCTTGCTCTCTCTCTCTCTCTGTCTTGCTCTCTCTATGTCATGCGCAACGAATGCACGATGCGGGGCACATGCGGGGCCCAAACAAGTGATCAACCTCTGCGGGTGTGTACTCCACGCCAGTGTAGTATCCACGATCGTCCGCGCGCCACGAAGTGAAGTGTCCTGACGTCATAGGGCGGGAAGCTGGGTGTGGGTGGTTCCCGAGAGTCGTGTGGATGTTTGGTAGAGCTTGCATTGCCCCCCCACGAAGTGGGGGTATTGGCTGGCGTCGCATGAAAACCCTGGCACTGGGGAGAACACTGAGCGTTCGGGTAAAATGATTGTTGTTGTTGTTGTTGGTGTTGTTGTTGGACTCTCATTCTTGAAGAATAAATATTGTTGATCACCCCCACCGGTGCACATTGATTTTTTTTCCATTGAAGTGCCCCCCCCAGGGGCTCGCACCTTGTTTTTTGTCAAGGAAAGTCTTCCTGCTCAAATTGGCCCCCTGGCCCCCGGGTTACAACAACAACGGCTCCCGCCTGAGACTTCCTTACGATTTAGCCAGGACCCCCGCTCCCGCCCGAGACTCCTTCGCATGTTATTCAAGAATCGCGCTCTCGCTTGGGACTTCATTACGATGTATTCAGGAATCGCTCCTCCTGCGCTCTGGAGTCGCGCTCTCGCTGGAGACTTGCTTGCAATTTACTGAAGAATAGCGCCCTTGCGTTGGAATTTCTTGCAATTTACTCCAGCGCCGCGCTCCCGACACCCAGGCACCCAGGAGTCGCGCTCACGCTTAGGACTCCTTCACAGATTACCTAGGAATCGGGATCTCGCTGCCCTTCGTGGCCCCGTTGCAGCCCTTCGTGGCCCCCTCGCTTTGTTTCGTGGCCCCGTTGCAGCCTTTCGTGGCCCCCTCGCTTTGTTTCGTGGCCCCGTTGTACCCCTTCGTGGGCCCCTCGCTGCCCTTCGTGGCCCCCTCGCAGCCCTTCGTGGCCCCGTTGCAGCCCTTCGTGGCCCCCTCGCTGCCCTTCGTGGCCCCGTTGCAGCCCTTCGTGGCCCCCTCGCTTTGTTTCGTGGCCCCATATATGTATGCCCTTCGTGGTACCCGCTCGTTCGCGCCCGTGGTGGCCCCATATGCATGCCCTTCGTGGCCCCGCTGTCGCCCTTCGTGGCCCCCTCGCTGCCCTTCGTGTCCCCGTTGCTGCCCTCAGTGGCCCCGTCCTTACCCTCCGCGGCCCAACATACGTATGCCCTTCGTGGCCCCTGCTCGTTCGCGCCCGTTGTGGCCCCATGTGCATGCCCTTTGTGGCCCCGCTGTCGCCGTTTGTGGTCCCCTCATTGTCCTACGTGGCCCAGGTGCTACCCTCAGTGGCCCCATCGTTGCCGTCTGTGGCCCCGCATTATCTGCCCTTCGTGGCCCACGCTCGTTCGCGCTCTTCGTGGCCACATACGCATTCCCTTCGTGTCCCCGCTGTCGCACTTCGTGGCCTACTTCGTGTCCGTCGTGGCTCTGCTGTCGTTCTCTCTCGCTCTCGCTTTCGCTCGTCGTCGTCGTCGCCGTCGCCGTCGCCGTCGTCGTCGTCGTCGTCGTCGTCGTCGTCGTCGTCGTGGTCGGTCCCCTGTCCGTCCCTCTTGGGGTCGGGTCGACGGTCCGCGGCCGCCCTGCCGATCAGCGCTGCCGCTGGCCAGGCCGTCGGTCCGCGGCCGCCCCGCCGCTTGCCGGGGCCTGGCCTGCAGGGAAGAAAGGTATCCCCCCCCCAAAAGGGGTTCGATCGAAGACAAAAAGGGCGGGTATCGAGGGTTTGGGAAATTCGCGTTATTCGACACTCGAGCAGATAAGGGCGAACAGTCTTAGAATGAGTGTTGTTGTTGTTGTTGTTGTTGTTGTTGTTGTTGTTGTTGTTGTTGTTGAGTTCTTATTTCTGAAGAGTAATTACTGTTGATCCCCCCACCGGTGCATACTGTTTTTCTCAATCAAAGTGTGCCCCTCGACGCTCGCACCCTGTTCTTTGACAGGGAAAGTCTTCCTGCTCAAACTGGGCCCTTGGCCCCCGGGTTGCAACAACAACGGCTCCCGCCTGCCTGAGACCTCCTTACGATTTCGCCAGGACCCCCGCTCCCGCCGAGCTTGTTTTTTTATTGCTCGGACCCGTAACGCCCGTTACGGGGCGGGGGGGTCCCCCCCCCCCCCCCGTAAGGGGCGAGGGTGTGGTAGAGGTTGTGGGGGAGGGGGGGAAAAAAGAAAAAGAAAAACAAAAAAAGAACCTTTCAACGGGTTTCGGCCTGGCCCCTCCACCTCCTTTGCCTCGCTTCTGCACACCCTCCAGTGCTCGTGCCCTCCACCTCCTCTCACCTCCTGGGGGGAAGGGGGGAGCGAGGCAGAGGGAGGAGGAGGAGGAGGAGGATGAGGAGGACGAGGAGGACGAGGACGGGGAGGAGGATGAGGAGGACGAGGAGGACGAGGATGGCAGGCCCCGGGACCATCAAAAAACGACCTGGGATCATAGGCTGGTCCACGAGGGCCGTCCGTGCGGTCCGAAACCCGTCTCTTGCGGGACCTGTTTGCTTCATGGGCGACGTCCAGTGGATATCTTTCGGCGGCGAGCCCAGGGGGGGAGTGAGAGGGGGCAGGCCTTTTCAGAAGGCGGCGGGACTTCTCAGAAACCCTCTGGTCTTCAGAGAAGCCCTCCGTGTCTTCGGGGGAGGCTTGGACATCTTCTCAGAAGGCCGGAGGCCTTCTGAGCCTTCTCAGAAGGCCCGCCCCCTGTCATTTCCCCCTTCGGCTCGCCGCCAAATCTTGCAGGCAGTGCCAACAGGCACTGCGCTTTAGCACTTGATCGGCGGTGTGGCGCGCCACAGGTGCCACAGAATGGTCGTCGCCATCCCTGTGGCGCAACCGTCGACGCAACCTATGGCGCAACCATCCCTTTGGCGCAACTTGTGGCGCAACCATCGACGCAACCTATGGCACGCCCTGAGGGCGCAACCTAAGGCGCAACGTAAGGCGCGATTTGTGGGGCGCCCTGGGTGCGCAACCTATGGCGCAAGCTATGGCACGCCTTGGGGGCGCATCCTATGGCGCAGCTTACGGTTCAACCTATGGCGCAGGTAATTGTACGCAAGCACAACGTGTGGTGTAACGCATCGGGCAAGCCATGGCGCAACCAGCCGGTGCACTCTCACAATATCATTATGACTACTACCACTGTCCTCCCTCCATTCTCCCTGTGCTGGTGCAAGGGGCTGGACAGGGCGAGAACCTGTACCAGCTGGACTGGACTGCACAAAAAAAACCGTACACAAGCTTTGTGGTGCACACATGCCATGTGGTATACACAGGCGCCACGGTTCACACCCCCATGATGTACACAGTCGCAATGGAGTACACAGGCGCTGTGGGCTCAACAGGTCCGAGCGCTTTTAGATCCAGAAAAACTAAGATCCACAAACAGCTCACATAATGAAAGGGCCACGGTTGGGACCCGAGCGATCTTCTCGACTTTCGCTCCGCCGGTACCTTACAGGTGTACACAAGCTTTGTGGTGTACGCTGGCATTCTGGTGCAAACGCGGGGCGTTGAAACAGCAGCTGTGGTGCACGCGGGCGCCGTGGTGTGCACCAACAGTGAGATGTACAAGGGCGCTGTGGTGCACCCGCCTGTCATGATGTGCTCAGTCGTCGTGGTGCACACACATACCATTTCTTGCGCAGTTGTGGTGTACAAAGGCATCGCGGTGTACAGAGCCTGTGTAGTGTGCACAGGCACGGTCGGCTTCGACGACGACGACAGCGGCGACGACGACGACGACGACGAAGCCTACCGTGCCGACAGTTGTGCTGGTAATAAGTAGCAGGGCCCGTGCGAGGGCCCCGCCGCGCGTTACCGTTACCCCCAACTTGGGGCCGGACCCCCCCCCCCCGTAACGGGCGTTACCCCCCCCCCAATAAAAAAACAAGCTCGCCCGAGACTTCCTCGCATTTTATTCAGGAATCGCGCTCTCGCTGGGGACTTCCTTATCATTTATTCAGGAATCGCTCTCCCGGCGCTCTGGAGTCGCACTCTCGCTGGAGACTTGCTTGCAACTTGCTGAAGAATGGCCTTGCGTTGGAATTTCTTGCAATTTGCCCAAGCGCCGCGCTCCCGACATCCAGGCACCCAGGAGTCGCGCTCGTTGTGGCCCCATGTGCATGCCTTTCGTGGCCCCGCTGTCGCCATTTGTGTCCCCCTCACTGTCCTACGTGGCCCAGTTGCTACCCTCAGCGGCCCCATAGTTGCCTTCTGTGGCCCCGTATTATCTGCACTTCGTGGCCCCCGCTCGTTCGCGCTCTTCGTGGCCCCATGCGCATTCCTTTCGTGTCCCCGCTGTCGCCCTTCGTGGCCTACTTCGTGCCCTTCGTGGCCCTGCTGTCGTTCTCTCTCGCTCTCGCTTTCGCTCGTCGTCGCCGTCGTCGTCGTCGTCGTCGCCGTTGTCTTCGACGTCGTCGTCGTCGTCGTCGTCGTCGTGGTCGGTCCCCTGTCCGTCCCTCTTGGGGTCGGGTTGACGGTCCGCGGCCGCCCTGCCGATCAGCGCTGCCGCTGGCCAGGTCGACGGTCCGCGGCCGCCCCGCCGCTTGCCGGGGCCCGGCCTGCAGGGAAGAAAGAGTTACCCCCCAAAAGGGGTTCGATCAAAGACGAAGAGGGCGGGCATCGAGGGTTTGGGAAATACGCGTTATTGGACACTCGAGCATATATGGGCGAACGGTCTTAAACTTGTGGTTGTTGTTGTTGGTGGTGGTGGTGTTGTTGTTGTCGTTGTTGTTGTGGTTGTGGTTGTGGTTGTGGT
>CAUYUJ010018122.1:178886-191386 GCA_963575745.1 Prorocentrum cordatum
CCTCCCCCCCTTTGCAACTGGGGTCAGGGCAGTAGGGTCCCGGCCTCGCCTCAGTGGGAACGCCGGTATCCTAGCACCCTGGGGGGCAGGGCAGCAGGAACCCGGCCTTACCTTGTTGCTTTTGTTGTTGTTGAGCTCCCCTCTCTGGAGCATAATTATTGTTGGTACCCCTCACCAGTGCATATTGTTTTTTCTCAATCGAAGTGTACCCTCGACGCTCGCATCCTTTTTCTGACAGGGAAAGTCTTGATGCTCAAACTATGCCCGTGGCCCCTTGGCTACAACAACAACGGCTCGCGTCTCAGACTTCCTCACGATTTAGCCAGGACTCCCGCTCCCGCCTGAGACTTCCTCGCATTGTATTCAGGAATCGCGCTCTCGCTTAGGATTTCCTGACAATTTGTTTAGGAATCGTTTTCTCGGCGGTCTGGAGTCGCGCTCTCGCCGGAGACTTGCTTGCAATTTAATTACAATAGCGCCCTTGCGTTGGAATTTCCCGCAATGCACTCAAGCGCCACGCTCCCAACATTCAGGCACCCAGGAGTCGCGCTCACGCTTAGGACTCCTTCGCAGATTATTTAGGAAACGGGATCTCGCTGCCTTTCGTGGCCCCGTTGCAGCGCTTCGTGGCTCCCTCGCTGCCCTTTGTGGACCCGTTGCAGCCCTTCGTGGCCCCCTCGCTGCCCTTCATGGTCCCGTTGCAGCCCTTCGTGGCCCCCTCGCTGCCCTTCGTGGCCCCCTCGCTGCCCTTCGTGGCCCCCTCGCTGCCCTTCGTGGCCCCGTTGCAGCCCGGCCCCATATATATCTGCCGTTCGTGGCCCCGGCTCGTTCGCGCCAGTCGTGGCCCCGCTGTCGCCCTTCGTGGCCCCCTCGCTGCCCTTCGTGGCCCAGTTGCTGCCCTCAGTGGCCCGGCCTTTGCCCTCCGCGGCCCAAGAATGGAGGATGACGGTTAATAAATGACCAGGGGTCGTGTTCACGCGGCGGCGCCCGGGATGACGATTAGAAAAAACCGGCCGCGGGTTGGAAAACTATTTCTTTAACGTTCTCCTCCAGTCAGAAAATTATGCAGAAATCGCAGACAACTATTTGTTTTAATAGTTCTCTCAAATTTTTTAATAATCGTCATCCCGCATTATATGTATGCCCGTCGTGGCCCCCGCTCATTCGCGCCCGTCGTGGCCCCCATGTGCATGCCCTTCGTGGCCCCGCTGTCGCCTTTCGTGGCCCCCTCGCTGTCCTATGTGGCCCAGTTGCTACCCTCAGTGGCCCCGTCGTTGCCACCGGTGGCCCCGCATTATCTGCCCTTCGTGGCCCCGCTCGTTCGCGCTCTTCGTGGCCCCATACGCATTCCCTTCGTGTCAACGCTGTCGCCTTTCGTGGCCTACTTCGTGACCTTGGTGGCCCCGCTGTCGTTCTCTCTCTCTCTCTCTCTCGCTCTCGCTTTCGCTCGTCGTCGTCGTCGCCGTCGTCGTCGTCATCGTCGTCGACGTCGTCGTCGTCGACGTCGTCGTCGTCGTCGTCGTGGTCGGTCCCCTGTCCGTCCCTCTTGGGGTCGGGTTGCCGCCGATCAGCGCTGCCGCTGGCCAGGCCGACGGTCCGCGGCCGCCCCGTCGCTTGCTGGGGCCCGGCCCGCAGGGAAGAAAAGTTTACCCCCCAAAAGGGGTACGATCGAAGACGAAGAGGGCGGGCATCGAGGGTTTGGAAAATACGCGTTAACAGACACTCGAGCAGATAAGAGCGAACAGTCTTAAAATGATTGTTGTTGTTATTTGTTGTCGTCGTCCCCCCTGCGACCCAACCGCGGCCCACCCGCGACCCACCCGCGACCCACCCCGCGACCCACCCCGCGACCCACCCCGCGACCCAGCCCGCGACCCACCCGCGACCCACCCGCGACCCAGCCCGCGACCCACCCGCGACCCAGCCCGCGACCCACCCGCGACCCACCCGCGACCCACCCCGCGACCCACCCGCGACCCACCCGCGACCCACCCGCGACCCATGCGCGACCCACCCGCGACCCGGCCCGCGACCCTACCGCGACCCACCCGTGACCCACCCGCGACCCACCCCGCGATCCAGCCACATTGCTTTACCGAGAAGATCGGCGCCTGCGGCGGGCTCAACGCATAATTTTAAAAACTTAGGCGCCTGCGATGGGCTTCTTCAGAGCCTCTCAGACTGACGGCGTCCTCGCCGCCCCTTGACTCCTATCCGCAACTTCGGGGTGCTACGGTATTCGCGCCAGGGCCTTGTCGAAGACATAGATTATCGGCACCCCTGGATACATGCATTGCTCCCCCCCTGGGCTTTTTTGCCCCCATCGTCGCCTCCGATTCCACCCCTGTGCCCAAGGAGGTGCTGGAGGTGCCGAAGCCGCGAGAGCTGCCTGTGCCGCCAAGGGAGCCACTGGAGCCTCCAAGGCTGATCACGCGGCAGCCGCGGGAGTTGCTCGTGGCGAAGCCTCTGGAGGCGAACGTTCCGCAGCTCCTGGAGGTGATCGTGCCGCAGCCTCCGTACAGTGCCGTTTTTTTATACATGCTCCGCGTGCGGATCTTGTATCAAATATTCAGGGATTTAGCATTAAAACCAACGATGAGTTCATGCATATATTTATTATTCATACATTAAGCATTCCTAAAAATCCGATATTTCCAACAATCCTATGTAGTAAAAACTGCCCTGTAGTGTGTAGCTCGCCGCTCACAGGATGAGGCGACTGGATGAGGCGACCAGGCCCGCGCGGCAGTGGGCGGACATGGGGTTGACCCAAAAGGGGGTCCAGCGACAGCGGGGTGGTGCAGTAGATTTGGTGGAATAGATTTGTGGGGTTGCAATACATTTGGGGCGTGCAATACATCCCGGGGCGCCAATGTATTGTTTGGCTCTCGCGTGCAGTGCACAATTTGCAATACAATGCGACACAATTCCCCGGCTCAGTACATGCGCAATACAGTTACCCCAAATCCATGCACCACCCCCTCTCAGCTGGACCCTTTTTTTTGGTCACCCAAAGGACAGAGAGCCCAAGTTTCTCGCCCAAGCAGTTGATTGTTTCAAGGACGACGCTGCGCCTGCAGCCATGGACAAGCTGGCCTTTGTTCAGGCCCTTCCTCAGACCGGCAGCGTGGCGCATTCGCCGCTGCTGCGGATTCACGCTGGCATCGCAGCGCGGAGCGTGCCGGAGGTGCAGGCAGGCATGCAGGATGCCGATAAAAATGGCGTGGAGCTCGCCCCGTTCGCCAGATGATCATGCTGTGGCTCTCCGACAGTGATCTGTATAGTGCAGGACCGTAGCCCTGGGCTTTCGCGCGCTGCACGTTTTTGTTTGTTTTGTTTTGCATATGTGTGCTGTGCTCGCGTGCCATGTGGTGTTCGGTCTCACTCCCCGTGCGGGACTTCGAGGCCGTTCGCCTGGGTATCCAGAGACTCTTCTCTGGGTCAACTTTTTTGCGCGTTGCACGTGTGTGTTCAGGGACGCCGCGCCAGAGACGCCCTCTTGAGCCCAGGGAGGGTGCTCCAGAGGCGTTCCCTCTAAAGGCTATTGTTACTTGCCCCTTCCCGCTCCATCGCTGAACAAACCTGTATATCCAGTCGGGGGTGCCCAGTCTGTTCTACCCCATCCTTTCTATGACCATCCCCTCCCCCTCTTTCTTGCTGCTCGCTCGCCTCGCTGGGATTCAGTCTAGCCCACGGGGCTGTTGTCTGACGCTGGGAGGTGGGGAGGGCAGAAGGTGGGAGCGGGAATGGCACTGTGAGTTTTACACCAGCCGGGCAGGGCGGCACTGCAGGCGACAGTGATACTTGGACATCGCATGCGCTATACGTTCCATCCTCGTGGCTCCACGAGGAGCCCGTCGCGGCGCCGAGGTTCTCAACGCTCCCGTCCGCCGAGTCGATCCGATCCGATGCCCTCCCCTCTTTTTTGTGTCCGTCCTCTGTCCGCTCCCCATCTCCTCTCCCCGTCCCCCTCCCCGCCTCTATCCCCATCTCCCCTGCCCCTTCTCCTCCACCCCTCCCCTCTTCCGATTCCAGTCCCCCTGCTCTCCACCGGGCTCTCCCCGAACGGGGAGTGGAAGGAGAGGGCAGGATGCAGATTGGGAGGTGGAGGGGGATGAGTACTTCGCAGGAGGAGGTAGACAAGAAGGCGGGGGACTAAGAAGAAGCAGGACGAGGAGAAGGAGGCGGAAGAGGAATACACACACACGATGGGGATGATGGCGACAATAATGATGTTGATACCAGTAACGATGATGACGATGATGATGAGGATTAGGATGATGCTGTTGATGATGATGATGATGATGATGATGATGATGATGATGATGATGATGATGATGATGAGGTTGAGGTTGATGCTGATGCTGCTGATGATACCGATGCTGATGATGATTCTGATGGTGCTGCTGATGATGGTTATGCTGATGATAGTGCTGATGATGCTGTTACTGATGATGATGGTTATGACGGTAATCATGATGATGATGTTGATGTTGTTGATGATGATGATAACGATGATGATGATGATACGGATGATGATGATGATGATGATGATGATGATGATGATGATGACGATGATGATGATGCTGATGATGATGATGACGATGATGATGATGATGATGATGATGATGATGATGATGGTATTGAGGATGTTGAGGCTGCTGATGATGCTGACGATGCCGATACTGATGGTGATAACGGTGATGCTGATTGTGATGTTGATGCTGCTATCGGTGATGCGGATGTTGGTGGTGCTAATGATGATGGTGATGACGATGATGATGGTGATGGGAATGATGGGAGTGATGAGAAAGGTAAGTCTGCCGATGATCCTGATGATGATGGTGATGGTGCCGATGATGCCGATGACGATGGTACTGATGATGCTGATGATGGTGATTATGATGATGATCATGCTGATGATGCTGATGATGACGATGGTAATTATGATGAGGCTGTCGATGATGATGATGATGATGACGATGATGATGATGATGATGATGATGATGATGATGATTGTGATGGTGGTGATGGATGGTGATGTTTGTATGATGAAGATGTATGACGCTGGTGGTGATGATAACGATGGACGATGACGATGATGATGATGATGTTGATGCTGTTGATGTTGATCATTATGGTGATGATGACGCCGGTGATGATGCTGATCATGATGATACTGCTGATGGTGGTGATGATGTTGGTGATGCTGGTTATGCGGATGATGATGATGACGCTGCTGCTGTTGCGCATGGCGATGTCGATGTAGAGGGCGATGATTAGGATGACGATGATGACGACGATGACGATGATGATGATGCTGATGATGATGATGATGGTGGTGGTGGTGATGATGATGACGATGATTGTGATTACGAGTGCGGTGCTTTGGCGATGCGCAGGAAGGCTTGTAATCTAACGGCGATGAAGACACGGCCATACGGAGGAGTAAAGGGAGGACATGGCATGGAACTCCGTGGGTATGAGGGATCAGTGTGGAGGGGTACGAAAAGCAGAAGCAGGTCACGGGAGCCCCCCCCCTGCGTTTCAGAGCCGCCGTCGCCGCCCAGGCTGTATCCGCCCTCCATGGCGCTCAAGATCGAGGACATGTATACACATACGTATATATATATACACAATATAAACATATGGCCTGCCACAGATGTCATGTGTATCGTTGCCTTCTTCTTTTGCGAGGAGGATGAGGATGTGAAGTTGAAGATTGAAGACGTTGATTGTGATATTATGGTTGGCTACGTGGGGTGGGCAGGCCCTGCGCTGCATCGCAGAAACGAGCTTAATGCTTCCTCGCTCCTCATCTTCTTCTTTCTCTTCCTTCCCCTCCTGACCCCCTCCTTCCCTCGTTCCTCCTCTCCTTTTTTCCTCCGCCTCCTCCTCCTCCCAGTTCCTCCTCCCCCTGATCCACATCCTCTCCATTTTTGTGTTTAAGCATGCTGTTCTTGTTCCCTCTGCCCTCACTTCGGTTGCAGGTGGTGCAACAGGTGTGTCGGAGGTGAGGGGGTGAGATCGAAGTGGAACGGAGAGCCCCCCTACCGGGAAATCGATTTCGGTTTCGTGTTCGTGCGTGCCGTGCGTGCGGGCGAGGCGAAGCTGCGTGGGCGGGCGAGAGAAAGTCTCCTGTGGCTGAGGCGCGGCCGGACCAAATGATTCTCCACCGGGCGGCCGGTGGCCCGCGGTGTCCCGCCGGTGTCCCGCGAAAGTCCCGTGTGGCTGAGGCGCGGCCGGACCAAATGACTCCCTTCCGGGCGGCCGGTGGCCCGCGGTGTCCTGCCGGTGTCCCGCGAAAGTCCCGCGGTGTCCCGCGGTGCCCCGCGGTGTCCCGCCGGTGTCCCGCGGTGTCCCGCGATGATGATGATGATGATGATGATGATGATGATGATGATGATGATGATGATGATGATGATGATGATGATGATGATGATGATGATGATGATGAGATAATGATGATGATGGTGATGATGATGGTGATGCTGATGATGATGCTGGTGCTGATGCTGATGATGATGACGTCGATGATGATGATGGTGATGCTGCTGATGATGATGATGAGGACGATGATGATGATATGATGATGGTGTTCCGATGATGATGATGATGATGATGTCGATGATGATGATGACGATGATGATGATGATGCTGATGGTGTCCCGATGATGAGGATGATGATGATCATGATGATCATGATGATCATGATGATGACGATGATGGTGTCCCGATGGTGATGAGTATGATGATGTTGATGTTGGTGATGCTGATTATGATTGTGTCCCGATGATGATGATGTTGATGATGATGAGGTTGATGATTATGGCGTCCCGATGATGATGATGATTATTCTGATGGTGATTGTGATGATGTTGATGATGGCGTCCCGATGGTGATGATGATGATGATGTTGATGCTGATGTTGTTAATGATGATGACGGTGCCCCGATGATGACGACGATGATGATGATGCTGATAATGATGTTGATGATGCTGATGATGATGATGATGATGATGTCGATGATGAGGATGAGATGATGATGATGGTGTTCCGATGATGATGATGCTAACGATGGTGATCATGATGGTGTCCCGGTGATGATGCTGCTGATGATGATGATGACGATGACTGTGTCCCGATGCTGCTGATGATGATGCTGATGATGATGATTGTGATGATGGTGATGATGATGATGATGATGGTGGTGTCCCGATGATGTTGATGACCGTGATGATGATGATGATGATGTTGGGGTTGATGATGAGGACGGTGTCCCGATTATGATGATGACGGTGATGATGATGATGATGTTGATGTTGATGTTGTTGTTGATGATGATGATGATGATGACGTTGATTGTGAGAGCGGTTGTGATATCGATAGTGAAATCGATAGTGAGACCGAATGTGATATCGATGGTGAGATCGATTTTGAGATCGATAGTCAAATCAATTGTGAGATAGATCGAGTGAGATCGATTGTGAGATCGATCGAGGGAGATCGATCGAGCGAGACCGATACTGAGATCGATAGTGAGATCGATAGTGAGACCGATCGAGTGAGACGTTGGTTCCTCCCCCCCCCGAACCTCCTTATCACCCGAAGGGTGGTCGTATAGGTATGTGTGTGCATATATGGGATAAGGTGTGTATGATGTATGTGCGCATGTACATGTGCGTGTGTGTCTTTGTTCGCGCGCTCGTGTGTGTATGTGTGTGTGGCGGTCGTGGGTGTGGGGTCGTATGGGGGGGTTGTATGGGTGGGCACCGGGGAGGGGTACGGAACAAATGAGGTGGGGCGGACATGGGAAGAGGCAGGGAAATTGGGCGAGGGGGGGAGGGGGGCGGGAAGAGGGCGAGAGAGAGGGAGAGAGAAAGCGAGAGAGAGAGAGAGAGAGATGGAGAGAGAGGGATATATATAGAGAGAGAGAGAGAAGTTGAGAACGAGAGAGAGAGAGGGAGAGAGAGAGGAAGAGAGAGGGAAAGAGAGGGGGAGAGAGGGAGAAAGGGTATAAAGGGGAGCACGGGTTGAGGGCAAGGGAAGGGAGGACGTAGTTGCAAGAGTCACACATGGGACGGCAAGGATGTCGGGGGAGATGGGGGAAGTGGGAGGGGCAGGGGAGGGAGATGTTGACGGAGTGAGAGAATGGGGAAGGAGGGGTGGGAGATGGAGGAGGAGGACGAGGAGGAGGAAGCTGAGGCGGAGGAGGACGAGGAGGAAGGGAAGAGAAGAAATATGATGCTGAGTCATATGAAGACGAGGAGGGGTGGTGGAGGAGGAGGAGGAAGAAGAGGAGGAGGAGGCGGAGGAGGCGGATGAGGAGGAATTGAAACAGCCACGACCAGGTAGAGGGTAAGGAGCCGGATGGTAGGATCGCAAACGGAGGGAAACGTCGTCCCCATCCTTCCCCCCCTCCTCCTCCCCCCCTTCCCCACAGATTCCTCCTCTTTGCCCTCGTTGTCGCCGCTGTCGTCCTCCTCGGGCTTGCGGCGCCCGCCTCTCCCCCCGCGGGCAGGAGGCGATCGGCCTCGAGGAGGACATCGGGAAGCTCGTCCAGCCGTCGCTGTACGTGGGGATGAAGCCGCAGGAGCGCGGCCCTCAGCGGCCGCTCGGACCATCCCAAGGGGGATGGGGGAGGGAGGGGGAGGGAGGGGGGAGGGGGAAGTAGGGGGGATTCTGTGCGCGTGTGTGTGTGTGTGTGTGAAGGCATGGGGGAACGGAGCAGGAGGATGCGGAGGAGGAGAGGGAAGGATGATGCGGATGAGTAGTAGGAGGAGGAGGAGCAGGAGGAGCAGGCGGAGGAGGAGGAGGAGGAGGAGGAGGAGGAGGAGAAGGAGGAGGAGACGGAGGAGGAGGCGGAGGAGGAGGAAGAGGAGGAGACGGAGGAGGAGGCGGAGGAGGAGGAGGAGGAGGAGGAGGAGGAGAAGGAAAACGATGTTCAAGGCTCAGGCTTCAGATCTGAGATGCGGTCTGGGCCGCGGCCCCCGCGCCCTTGCCTGTCGCGCGCGGGCCGCCGACCTGGGCGCCCACGGCAGAAAATGCGGTCGGGCCCCATATGGGCGAGGACGAGGACGGGAATTCGGAGGAGGAACGGGTACCCATAGCGATACCCGTCCCTCGTTTTCTCCTTTTTCTGGGCCTCCTGAGACCCCCTCGTCGCCACCGCCGGATTCGTCTCGACATTCTGTCCTGAACGCGCCCCGGCAGAGGTCCGGGGAGAAGCGGTAGCGGGTACCTTTTTGTCGCCCCAGTGATGACGAGGCCCTGTTGGACCTGATGGATTTGGCCCGAAGGTCAGCCCAGAGCGATCGTCGCAGCGATCGTGAGACGCATCGAGACATACGGGCCATCTTGGCACACCCGAACAGCAACCCGCAAATGGTTTTGTCACCGATGCGCCGGCCGACATCTTCACCTGAGGAAGTGGAGGGATCAGGAGGAGACGGGGGAGGCTGGCGAGGAGGAGGCGAAGGCTGGGTGTAGATGCTGGCCCCTCGGCCTCCAGAAAATGCCGATGGCAAAGCCAAGTCGGGCTTAGACAGACATGCGTTTCCTCGCAAAGGCTACCAACACCACAAGGCCAGTCAGTCGAGCCAACCTGCAGTGGCGGTCCGATCGGTGTAGCCTCAAGCATTCAGCGCATCCACCATACAAGGAACATCGTTTACGAGAACTTATGAGCAGGCTGCCGCCAGCTCCCGATAGCTAGATCGAACCCGGGCGAGCTACGAGCGAAGAGTGGATCGTCGTGTGCCCAGGGGCACTGCGCCCCAACAGATCACAGGCGGCTCAAAATTTGATTACACGGGTGGAGCCACCCAGCACCCACGTTGCGCCGGTTGGCAACCGTTGCCATGCATCTGGACATGACATTGGCCTGGCAGCGGAGAGGGATGGATGACGATGATGATGATGATGCTGCTGATAATGATGGTGATGACGATGAGGAGGAGCTGGTTGATACTTTTTATGATGACTATGATGGTGATGCTGATGATGATGCCGGTAGTGGTGCTGATGGTGGCGGTGCTGATGATGATGGTGGTAATGATGATGATGAGTATGATGCTGCTGATGATGATGATGATGATGATGATGATGATGATGATGATGATGATGATGATGATGTTGGGGATCTGATTACGAGGATGTGGATGATAATGATGATGCTAATTGTGAGGATTCTGATGATGCTGATGATGATGCTACTGATGATGAGGAGGAGGAGGAAGAGGAGGAATCAGACGAGGAGGAGGAGGAGCACCAGCAGCAGCGTGGAGGGGTTGCATGGTGCCCTTACACTGGTTGTCATTATCATCAGGTGTGGCATCCAGGCGATAGCGCTTTGCACCTGCCCGCTGCCATGTCTTGCCTCGCCTCAGCCCGACAGACCCGCGGCGCCAGCTCGGACGGGGCCAGGATGAGGACAACGTCCGTTCCAGAGCGTTCCAGAACGCTCCGAGGAGGCCGCGGTGCCTGAGAAAAAATAACATAACACAAAATGAAACTTGATCGCATTACATTGTTAAGCCTTCATTACCACCGGCCCGTGTGGAGGTTTATTATTATTATTATTATTATTTTTATAATTATTATTATTATTATCCTTCTTCTTCTTATTCTTATTATTATCATCATTATCATCATTATCATCATTATTATTATTGTCTTTTTTGTTTGTTGTTTTTTATTTACAAAAAAAAAAAAACGGCCCGACGCGGGCTCTTCCGCCCCCGACCCGCGGCACCTGCCGGGCGCGCGGCTGCAGGCCGTGCACGCCTCGGGGGACGCTGTGGCGTGCACGCCCGCGGGGCGAAGCTCTGCCGGCGGCCCCCGGCGGGGCCTCGGCTGGGCCCCGGGGCCGCCCACAAAAACGGCCCAGGAGGAACATCGGGCGCAGTTCTCGGGTCCCTCCCCCACCAGGAAACAAAACCAAGGCCTCGACAAATTTGTTTTGTATTTTTTTGCCATATTGATTGGTGGGAACAAATGCGGTCGTCGCCGCGCGCTTGCCCTGATTTAGCAATGTCGGTCGCTCGGACGCGTGCATCCTTCCGGCGAGGACCATCGGGGAGCATTTTGGCTCACCTTGCGGAAAAGTAGACGCACGAAGCCGCACGACGCACTGGGGACGGGCGTCCGAGCGATGGCAGGGTCGACGTCCGCACGGACAACGAAGAAGGTGGACCGACCACCTGTGAGGGTCGGGCCGGACGAAAGGGGGGGGGTTGGGGAAAGGGGGGTACGAAATTTGCTGCATTAGCTGGTTTCGGCCCCGCCGCCGAGCCCATTCCTCGATACATGGGCGCCTCCGGGCGCCGGGAGGCGCTGGAAAAATCAGCTACGTGAGCCGATTCTCTACCCTGCCCTTTGCTATCCCCCCCTTTCGCCCGGCCCGAGAAGAGCCAGTCCCGGGGAAGGGGTCGCGACTTGCGGGGACCGCGTGCTGCAAATGCAAAAAAGCAGGACGTCACATGTCTGGGGAGGAAGAAGGAGGAGGAAAGAGGAAGGAGGAAAGAGGAAGGAGGAAGGAAGCAGAAGGGGAGGAGGAAGGAGGCGGAGGAGGAGGAGGAGGAGAAGGGAGGAAGAGGAGGCTAGAGAGAGCCAGGAGGGGTCGCGACTTGCGGGGACCGCGTGCTGCAAATGCAAAAAAGCAGGACGTCACATGTCTGGGGAGGAAGAAGGAGGAGGAAAGAGGAAGGAGGAAAGAGGAAGGAGGAAGGAAGCAGAAGGGGAGGAGGAAGGAGGCGGAGGAGGAGGAGGAGGAGAAGGGAGGAAGAGGAGGAGGAGGAGGAGGAGGAGGAGGAGGAGGTGGAGGAGGAGGAGGAGGAGGAGGAGAAGGGAGGAGGAGGAGAGGTGAGGAGAAGGAGAGGAGGAGGAAGGAGGAGGAAGGAGGAGGAAGGAGAGCAGAAGGGGGAAGGAGGAGGGATGAGGAAGGATGAAGGGCGGCCCTGGGCGCGCAGTGCCTCCGCGGACGTTGGGGGGATCGAGGATGGTCGGGGAGCGTCCCTGCGGGGGCCCCAGGCGGCTCCAGAGCTGCCCCCCCGCGGGCCCCGAAGGCGCACGGAGGGCGCACACCTCTGTCGGCCAGCGTGTGCTCTTGCCCCCGCCGTCAGCGCACGCCCGACCTTCTGTGGGGGAGCATCGCGCAGGGTCGGGGAAACCAAAAGAGATCCGAGGATCCGATTTTGTCGATCTGGAGGTCTGTCCTCGGTTTCGGTCTCTGGGGGGGAGGAGGAGGAGGAGGAGGAGGAGGAGGAGGAGGAGGAGGAGGAGGAGGAGGAGGAGGAGGAGGAGGAGGAGGAGAAGGGAGGAGAAGGGAGGAGGAGGAGGAGGAGGAGCAGGAGGAGGAGGAAGAGGAGGAGGAGGAGGAGGAGGGGGAGGGAGGGGCCCGTCGTCGGGACACACGGATCCGGGACGAGAAGCCATCGCCAATAGAAGGAGTCGGGACCTCTGGGGCCGCGCCGCGGATTGAAACGATCACATCGGCGGA
>CAUYUJ010018122.1:196386-198886 GCA_963575745.1 Prorocentrum cordatum
TCGCCGCGGATCCATTTTTGAGGGCCCCCGGTCCCTCTCCCTCAACAAAAAAAATCCCTCTCCCTCAAAAAAAAAAATTGAGGGCCCCCGGGCCCGACGACGGGCTCCGGTGGCCGAAATCCCGGAAAGGCCTCCAGATGGCAGATGGAACGCACATCAGATCCTCGGATCTCTGGGGCCCGAGCTGGGCCGCAGGCCCAACGACCAGCAGGCCGACCGCGCCGGTGGCCCGCCGGTGGGCCTCCGTGCCGGCGCAGGCACCGCGGCCGCAGCGCGGGGTAGCGTCTCCCGGGGGAGCGCCCCCGCCCCGCGCGCCCCCGCCTCCGCGCGCGGGGGGGGCAGTTCGCGCACGGGCGCGAAAGGTTTGCTGGCGGGCGGCCAGGCGGGGAGGCGGGGGAGGGACAGGGCGGGGGGGGGGAGGCGGGGGAGGCGCGGAGGCGGGGAAGGCGGACGGGGGAGGTGGGGAGGCGGACGGGGGAGGCGGGGAGGCGGACGGGGGAGGCGGGGAGGCGGGGAATGGACGGGGACGGGGCGGGGGAAGCGGGGGAGGCGGGGTAGGCGGAGAGGCGGCGGGGGAGGTGAGCTCGACCACCTCGCGCTGTGCAAAAATCCAGACTTTTGTTGTGTTTTTGTTATATATATAAAAATAAATCTTGGCGAAGGACCCAATCATATGCAGTTGTGAATACCGCAATTGTGAATGCCATCTTCGCCCGCGCTCCCTGTGGCCACGGTTTCCCGCCAGAGCCCGACATGCTCAGGGACGCGTTCGTGGCCGTCTTCGCGGGCGCCGGCGACGACGAGGACGGCGTCCCTCTGACCGAGGAGCAAAAGCAGGATAGGGCTCTGAGAGCCATGAGGGAGGAGGTGGCGTTGCACGTCGACAAGGCGGAGTACGACGCCCAGGCGCGGTTGTTGAAGCAACACAACTATGGAGCCACGATCCTCGTGAGGGGTGTGCCGAAATGGCCCGAGGCCGCCATGCGAACCCTGCCACTGGCGCCTTCGGTGGAGCTCCCTATGGAGCCACGAAGCTCGTAAGGGGTGTGCCGAGATGGCCCGAGGCCGCCATGCGAACCCTGCCATTGGAGCCTTCTGTGGAGCTCCTATGGGGCCGCGATCCTCGTGAGGGGTGTGCCGAAATTGCCCGAGGCCGCCGTGCGTACCCTGCCACTGGCGCCTTCGGCGGAGCTCCCTACGGGGCTACGATTCTCGCGAGGGGTGTGCCAAAATGGCCCGAGGCCGCCGTGCGAACCCTGCCATTGGCGCCTTCGGTGGAGCTCCTTGTGGGGCCACGATTCTCGTGAAGGGTGTGCCGAAATGGCCCGAAGCCGCCATGCGAACCCTGCCGGTGGGGCATTCTGTGGAGCTCCTGATGGGGCCACGATCCTCGTGGGGGGTGTGCCGGCGTGGCCCGAGGCCGCCATGCGAACCCTGTCACTGGCGCCTTCGGTGGATCTCTTATGGGGGCTACGATTCTCGTGAGGGGTGTGCCGATATGGCCCGAGGCCGCCGTGCGAACCCTTCCATTGGCGCCTTCTGTGGGGCTCCCTATGGGGCCACGAAACGCTGTAGCGGGTGGGTGAAACGCAGGGGGGGGGGGGGGAGGGCAGCGGGAGGAGAAGGAGAAGGAGACGCGGGGCACCGTCTATTCAAAACGAAGACCCAACACCATTGAATGGCTTGGGGGCAAAAACAGAAAAATATAGATTCGGTCTGTAGGAGCCCTTAGCGGGCCGCGGGACCGCCACAAAAACGGTTCAGGATGAAAAGAGGGTCCCTGGGAAGGGGTCCAGACATGTGGGGGTCGACGTTGCGACAAAACGCACGACGCATGTGGTCTGGGGAGGGGGGGGGGGACGGGAGGAACGAGGTGGGAGGCGGGCAGGAGGGGAGGGCGGCGGTAGGAGCGGAAGGGGGGGGCGAGGACACGAAGGATAAACGTGCGTTTGCCTTGGCCAGGCCTGCATGGGTTGCGCGCCCCCCCCCCTTTTCTAAATGGAAAGAAAAAACATAACCGCGCGACATTCGCAACTGGCGACGACAGCAGCAATTCCAGCTGGGCGCTGATATGTGGGCCTGATGAAGCAATTCGAACTACGGCATTCTTGGTTCGAGTCAATGACGGTGCCAGGTCAACCCTACGAGTAATTATCGTACCCCCTCATGCTCTTTCCAGCTCCCCTGCTTTCTGTTTCATATCTCGCCCCTGCTCTTCCTCGTTATCGTCTTCATTCTTGTTATCCCCACCCCATCCTCATCAGTCATTGCGTTTGCGTTGTTCGTATCATGTCGATGCCAACGTTTAGCAACCATTTCCCTTGGCACTGTTACTAGCATCTCCCTCTTAATTATTGTATGTTTTCTCCTTTCCCCCTCCCCTCCCGTTGCCTTTCCATGCTTCCCCTCCTCCTCCTCCTCCTCCTCGTCCTTCTCCTCCTTCTCCTCTCTCTTTCTCCTTCTCCTCCTCCTCCCTCCTCTCCCCTCCTCCTCCTCTCCT
>CAUYUJ010018122.1:203886-206386 GCA_963575745.1 Prorocentrum cordatum
AGGTAGCCTACAGGAAATGCGGTTGCTCGGGGAGAGCAGTGGAAGTTCTGGTGCAAAGTGGACTGGAAGGCGCTTGTGACGGCGCAGGAGAGCTTCCCCGAGGACGAGATCATGAAGTAATGGGTGGGCAACATGAAGAAGGAGTTCAACGAGGACTGCGATAAGTGGCCCGAGATCGGCTTCAAGTCGAGGTCCCACCAGCACCGCACTGGGCCTTCAATGGAAGCGAAACTCATCGTAAGCGAGAAGTGGGGGGCGCTCGTAGCTGAGAGGCTGCCGCGAGCGCTCGACGACGCCATCAAAGGGAACCACTGCAAGTTCTACGACGCGGCCCAGAAGCTGGTCCCAGAGGAGCTGTGCGAGCTGATCCCACCTGTTTTCCCGATGACGCACCGGGTCAAGGGCTGCGCGTTAACTGCAAAGTGCCTGTTGGACATGTCGCAAGCAGCAGGATGGAAATACTTCTCGACGCGCAGCTGGCGCGAGCTCGCGTTGCGGAACGCGAAGAACGACGCAAGGAACCGACGGGGCGCCATGGAGATCGCCGCTGGGGAGCTGAAGTCAGCAGCGCAGCTCGATCAGCAGGGGGTCGAGAGGCTCGAGAAACGTCAGGAGCTCAGCGACAGCACGAACGCCCCGCTGGACGGCACCGAGATCTTCGAGATGCACGCCGAGTCTGGCGAAGACGCCAGCTCCAGCGGCCGCGCGTGAGGGCGTCCACTTGCGCGGTCAGGAGGAGTATTAGCGGGGATATCTCGGAGTGCGACCCCAGGCAGGCAGGACGGCACAGCCCCAGCAGCTACAGATGAGCTCAGAAGTACCGTCGCTAGCGGGGGCATCTCGGCGTGCGGACCCTTCGGAGAGCAGCTAGCACAGAGTGGCGTCTTTGTTTTGTTTTTTGGAGCGCCGATAGGTGCACCACCGCTGGGGCGACGAGTGGAAAACGAGGCCCCCGCAAAAGGCCACTAGAGTGTAATCCTTATAAGCGGCGCGTGATCAGCATCGCAGATTGGAAAAACATCTCGCACGCCGTGGCAACAATAGGTTTGGTCCCCCTACTTACACGCCGACTGGAGGGGGGTACCTCCGAGGTGCCATTGGAGTGTTACTGAGAATTTGGATACAGAGTGCTGCAGCACAGGACAGTGTCAGGCACGACGCTGCATGGTTCAACCATCGGCCAGCACGTCCAGGTAGAGAAGTAAGCCTAGAGAGGGAGGGTGGCTCTGTTCGAAGCGTGGGCACACCAGGACGTAGTTGATAATTCGCCCCCCCAGCAAAAGCTTGGCACGAACGGGGCTCCTCTCCTCTCTTTCCTGCGTCGAGTGAGGTCGCGTCGTCGCCCTCCCCCCTGCTTCGGGGCCCTGCTCGCCCAGCGCGTCCCCGTCGCAATGGGCACGCGAGAGGGCCAACAGCTGCTCCCCTCTGCGCTGACCCGCAGGGACTCGTACTCACAAGGTAGCGAGCCTTTCTTACAGGGCCACCTCGGAGCTCGCCCCTTGGAGCTTGGGGGTCTGCCGCCTGCTGGCCCCGTGAGAAGTCTGGGTCTGCGGCATATTCAACTCGCAGGGGATTTTGAAAGTCGTGCCCCTCAGCTCCTTCGTAGGCGTGCCGACGTTGACCCCCGATTGCGGATGTTCTTTCCTGTCCTGTCGTCCTGCTCCTCCTCCTCCTCCTCCTCCTCCCTCCTCCTCCTCCCTCCTCCTCCTCCTCCTCCTCCTCCTCCTCCTCCTCCTCATCATCATCATCATCATCATCATCATCATCATCCTCATCCTCATCCTCATCCTCATCCTCATCCTCATCCTCATCCTTTTCCTCCTCCTCCTCCTCCTTCTCCCCTTTATCCCCCTTCCTCTCGCTCCCCCTCCTCCCCTCTCCTCCTCCTTCTCCTCTTCTTCCTCCTCCTCTTCCTCCTCCTCCTCCTTCTCCTCCGCCTCCTCCTTCCTCCTCTTCGCTCCTCCTCCCTCCTCCTCCTTTTCCTCCTCTTCCTCCTCCTCCTCCTCCTCCTCCTCCTCCACCTTCCTCCTCCTCCTCCTCCTCCTTCCTCCTCCTCCTCCCTCATCCTCCCCTCCTCCTCCTCCCTCCTCTCCTCCTCCTGCCTCCTGCCTCCTCCTCCTCCTCCTCTCCTCCTCTCCTCCCCCCCCCCCTCCCTTGCGGAGGCCCTGCGTGCCCAGGGCCCCCCGATGCTCAAGCCGACCGCCGGGCCTCGCCCGAAAATCGCTGGCGCCGCCGTCGCCCTGCCGGCGGCCGGGGCGGAGTCAAAGAAAGTGGTGCTGGCCAGGGGTCGGGGCGAGGGGCAGCAGCGGCGGCAGGGGGGCGGCGCGCGCGGCCGGGAGGCGAAGACCCCTCCTCCTCCTCCTCCTCCTGCCTCCTCTCCTCACCTCCTCCTCCTCCTCCTCCTCGCCTCCTCTTCAAAAAACCTTCTCCTCCTCCTCATCCCTCTCTCCTCAACCTCCTCCTCCTCCTCCCTCCTCTCCCGTGCCTCCTCCTTTTCTTT
>CAUYUJ010018122.1:211386-213713 GCA_963575745.1 Prorocentrum cordatum
CGGATCGTGGTTGCGGCGCTGATCACGGTTCTGATGTTACAGTAGTGGTGATGAGGGGGAGCGAGTTCCAAGATGAGAAGCCAGATGCGGATGCCAACGAATTGGATCGGGGAGAGGGGAGAGAGGCTAATGCATGGTGATGAGAAGGAGGAGGAGGAGGAACGGAAAAACAGGCAGCAGAAAGCGGAGGAGAGGGATGTCCAGAGTACGGTGACGAAACTGATAGTTAGGATGATGATGTTGTTGCTGCTGCTGATGATGATGTTGATGATGATGTTGATGTCGATGGTGATGCTTTTGATACTTTTGATGATGATGATGATGATGATGATGATGATGATGATGATGATGATGATGATGATGATGATGATGATGATGATGATGATGATGCTGATAAGGATGATGATGATGTTGATAATGATGATGATGGTGGTGGTGATGATGATAATGATGGGGATGATGCTGCTGCTGAAGATGATGATGCTGATGCTGATTATGATGATGTTGATGATGATGGTGATGGTGATGGTGATGATGATGGTGGTGATGATGATGAGGAGGAGGAGGAGGATGAGGAGGAGGAGCAGGAGGAGGAGCAGGAGGAGGAGGAGGAGGAGGAGGAGGAGGAGCAGGAGCAGGAGCAGGAGCAGGAGCAGGAGCAGCATCCACAGGATGAGGAGAGGCCCGCTTCCCTGACGACTGGCTTCGGACGGATGCTGAACACCTCACAGGCGGCGCAGGAGGCCCAGTCCCGGCGCGCGGCCGCCGATGCCGTTGGCCGTGGACTGCTGGCGGGCGCGGCGGGGACGATTGGCCTACCAAAAATCGGGGGCGGAGAAGAGGGGGGTGATGACTATAGGGGGGGGGGATCTCATGGCGGGGGTCATGATATTTCCCCAGTTTTCATGGCGCCTCTTCTTATTTCATTACGTCCCTGGCCCCCCGCTGGCCGCTCAATGCCGCCTGTCATGATTTTGCACCCCCCCGCCCTGGCCCCCCCACTTGGCCGCTCCCGAAAAAGCCGGGGTCGCCAACTCTCTCCCCATCCCTTCTCAGGAGGAGTCGTAGGGCCTGTGGGGGAGAAGTGGGCTGGGGAGGAAACAGAGGAGGAGGACCTCCTCCTCCTCATCTTTCTCATCTTCATATTTTCCTCCTCCTCCTCTGCGTCCACCTCTGTATTGCTGATTCAAGCTCGATGCTTCCGCCCTGACCTTGTCCCCCGTGACTTTGTCCCTCACCCACCTCCAGCCCTCGTCCCTCTTTCAAGTTGGGGACTGCTGGCGTTGACGTTTAATTCCTTCAGACAAAATCCGTCAGTCATCTCTCTGCTCGTCCCTTTCCTCTCTTCCCCCTCCTTCGCATCCTCCCCCTCCTCAGAATCCTCCATCCTGATCCCTTGCTTCCGGCATTTGCCTTATTATCCTCCTCCTTTTTCTTCTCCTCTTTCTTCTCCTCCCCCTTCTCTCTTTTCTCCTCCTCGTCCTCCTCCCCTCCCTCCTCCTTCCCCTCAGGAAGACGAGAAGGAGAACACCAGGACAAGGAGGTCGAGGGAGGACCAGTGTAAACTCAAGACGCATCAGCGATGTTGCAATCAACCCGCCTTCCAAGTCCATACAAGAGTTTATGTTCATTGCAGGAAGTGGCACGACAACCGTCCGAAGAGCTCAAACAAAAAGACTGATCTCCCCCCCCGACTCCAAACATGAGAGATCTCACCAACACCAGACTAAGACAATAAACCATGTGTCAGAGTCTGGACACCCTTCAAAGCTATAAATTATGTGACAATCCTAGGTTGCGCCGAAACGCAATTTCTGGGACTTCAACGCCGCGAAATAGTGCCTGATAATATTGAATCGTGCCAGAAGGCCATTCCTGGGACTTCACCGCGAATTCACGTGGCTGTTGCGTCCTGGTAATCTTAACTTGTGCCAAAACACAATTCCAGGTGGTTTCAACCGTACGAAAGCTTGGAGCAGTTGCACCATTTAAAACGGAGGTGCGTTGCGTTGAGGCGAGTGCCACAATTGAAATGGACCTAGCCTCTATTCTGGGAACTGCTGCGAGCTTTTCAGGCGAGTGTGCGCGACACGGAGGCGGGAGGTCTTTCTTGGCAGCGGCCCGCCTTCTTTCCTTTTATAAGTGCTGCCCGCTTTCAAGACGGATGTCCGCGGCGTTGGTGCGAGAGTTTCATGTTGAAAACGGCCCACCCTTCGGCGTCGTCGTCGTCGTCGTCGTCGTCGTCGTCGTCGTCGTCGTCATCGTCTTCGTCGTGAACGGCGAGGAAGAAGTCTCATGCGAAGCGCCCGACCCGGCCCAGGGGCACG
>CAUYUJ010018123.1:0-85000 GCA_963575745.1 Prorocentrum cordatum
CTTTTGCTGACTTTTGGTCGGTTGAAAATTTTGTTCTCGAAATTTGACCATTCGTTAGAGCTCTAGTATTTTTTCCCGTGATATTCGATCTTATTCCCGCTCGCCATCTTGATCTCAGCTCGATCGGGTAACTTTGAAGGCCAAAAAGCGTCCCGGCGGGAACGGCCGTTTCGAGTCATCTTGATACGCGCTGTCGGTTTTCTGAACATAACTCGAGCTTCAGGGCAGCTACAGAGCTGGTAAGCACAGCTATCGCACTCAGAATGATCAGGCGCGTTCGCCTGTTGAATCCAGAGGTCTGAACTCGGTCTGCCAGCCGAGCTAGGTCCGCAAACCTATTCGTATTCTTCGAGTCATCTTGATAGACGCTCTCGGTTTTATGTACTTAACTCGAGCTTTAGGGCAGCTAGAGTGCTGGTAAGCACACCTATCGCACTCAGAATCATCACGCGCGTTCGCCTGTTCAATCCAGAGGTCTGAACTCGGTCTGCTAGCCGAGCTAGGTCTGCAAACCTATTCGTATTATTCGAGTCATCTTGATAGATGCTCTCGGTTTTCTGTACTTAATTTGAGCTGTAGAGCAGCTACAGGGCTCATTGTGACAGACATCGATTGGGAATCATCGGGCGCGTTTGTCTGTTGTATCGAGAGCTCTGAACTCGGCCTGCTGCCCGAGCTAGGTTCACGAAACTGTTCGTATTGTCCGAATTATCTTGAGACGTGCTCTTAATTTTCTGCACTCAACTCGTGCTGGGGGAGGGCTACAGTGCTGCAGGTCACATATATCGATTTGCACACATCAGGCGCGTCTTTCGGTCGATTCCAGAGCTCGGAACTCGGTCTGCTGCTCGAACTAGGTTCGCAAAACTATTATATTATTCGAGTCGATACTGTCGGTTTTCTGCACTTAACTCGGGCTGTAGGGGGGCTTTAGGGCTGGAATCACATGAGTGGGTTGGCAGACATCAGACGCGCCCGCCTGTCGCATTCAGAGGTCTGAACTCGGTTTGATACTCGAACTGGGTTGCGAAACTGTTTGTTTTTTGTTAGCGTTATCTTGAGAGGTCTGAAATCGCTTGGGCTTGAGAAATAGTCGTTCTTTGGAGATTTTTTCCCACAGTATATATTGTCAGGAAGCTCTACGAGTCCCCCGGCGGTAAGAAAGGTTGACGGTTTACCGCCGGCGCCCAGTTGGCAAGAAAAATCTCGACGGACCTTTTGGTGACTTTTGGTCGGTTGAAAATTTTGTTCTCGAAATTTGACAATTCGTTAGAGCTCTAGTATTTTTTCCCGTGATATTCGATCTTATTCCCGCTCGCCATCTTGATCTCAGCTCGATCGGGTAACTTTGAAGGCCAAAAAGCGTCCCGGCGGGAACGACCGTTTCGAGTCATCTTGATACGCGCTGTCGGTATTTTGTACTCAACTCGAGCTTCAGGGCAGCTACAGAGCTGGTAAGCACAGCTATCGCACTCAGAATTATCAGGCGCGTTCGCCTGTTGAATCCAGAGGTCTGAACTCGGTCTGCCAGCCGAGCTAGGTCCGCAAACCTATTCGTATTCTTCGAGTCATCTTGATAGACGCTCTCGGTTTTATGTACTTAACTCGAGCTTTAGGGCAGCTAGAGTGCTGGTAAGCACACCTATCGCACTCAGAATCATTACGCGCGTTCGCCTGTTCAATCCAGAGGTCTGAACTCGGTCTGCTAGCCGAGCTAGGTCTGCAAACCTATTCGTATTATTCGAGTCATCTTGATAGACGCTCTCGGTTTTCTGTACTTAATTCGAGCTGTAGAGCAGCTACAGGGCTCATTGTGACAGACATCGATTGGGAATCATCGGGCGCGTTTGTCTGTTGTATCGAGAGCTCTGAACTCGGCCTGCTGCCCGAGCTAGGTTCACGAAACTGTTCGTATTGTTCGAATTATCTTGAGACGTGCTCTTAATTTTCTGCACTCAACTCGTGCTGGGGGAGGGCTACAGTGCTGGAGGTCACATATATCGATTTGCACACATCAGGCGCGTCTTTCGGTCGATTCCAGAGCTCGGAACTCGGTCTGCTGCTCGAACTAGGTTCGCAAAACTATTATATTATTCGAGTCGATACTGTCGGTTTTCTGCACTTAACTCGGGCTGTAGGGGGGCTTTAGGGCTGGAATCACATGAGTGGGTTGGCAGACATCAGACGCGCCCGCCTGTCGCATTCAGAGGTCTGAACTCGGTTTGATACTCGAACTGGGTTGCGAAACTGTTTGTTTTTTGTTAGCGTTATCTTGAGAGGTCTGAAATCGCTTGGGCTTGAGAAATAGTCGTTCTTTGGAGATTTTTCCCACAGTATATATTGTCAGGAAGCTCTACGAGTCCCCCGGCGGTAAGAAAGGTTGACGGTTTACCGCCGGCGCCCAGTTGAATCCATAGCAGACGCTGTCGGCTTTTCGTACTTAACGCGATCTTCAGGGCAGCCAGAGAGCTGATAATCACAGAAATCGATTGAGAATTATCAGGCGCGTTCGTCTGTTGAATGAATACCTCGTAGAGCTCTTCGGCAAAGATGAGCTAAGAGGAATTCGGACACAGGGTGGAGCTAGTTAGCCGACCCGACGAAAAGAGACAATGTGATAACTTTGAGTCGGTTTTCTGAACTTTTTGCAGAGTTTTGAAATTCATTTTAAGAAAAAAGATTTTTGAGCCGAGCATTGGCATATAAACTCCTCTCTGAGAGCAGCTCAGCTCTCTCGATGCATTTTTGTATGAGCTGACTTCCAGGAACTGAGCGAATATGCATAACCAAAAAATCGAATTTGAAGATTTTCGAAAAATCTCAATTTTTCGATTCTGTGTCGATGCTCTGCGCTCTCACCAGTGAGAGAAGCTCTACGAGGTTCCCGGCGGTGACTAGGTTGACGGTTCACCGCCGGCGCCAGAACCTCGTATACCTCGTAGAGCTCTTCGGCAAGATGAGCTAAGAGGAATTCGGGCGCAGGGAGGAGCTAGTTGACCGACCCGGCGAGAACGGACAATGTGGCAACCTGGGCTCGGTTGATTCAATATTGTGAGGAATTTAACCATTCGTTTGAAGAAATCAGATTTTTGAGCTGAGCATTAGCATATAAGCTTCATTCTGATAGAAGATGAGCTCTGTACGAGTAGTTTTACTATCAGTTTACTTCCAGCAACCGACTTGATGTTAGAGCACTTTTGGACAATGTGCGAACTTTGGGTCGGTTGGACGAACTTTCTGAGAGATTTGAACATTCGTTTTGAGATCTGGTATTTTTCGCACCTGTAGTGGGTTATTTCGCGTTCGCGAATCAATTCTTAGGTCTGTAGGTGTAGTATTACTATCAAAACACTTGGCGAAACCGTCTTCGGGCAAAACATAAAGACACAAATTTTCGATTTTTCTGGGATTCTCTTCCAGACTCTACCTGCAATTGTAACGAGCAGGGCCGTGCGAGAACAGAGCTCTACGAGGGTTCCGGCGGTAACCTGGTTGACGGTTTACCGCCGGTCCCAGTAGCTCTGAACTCGGCCTGCTCCTTGAGCTAGGTTCGCGAACCTATTGGTATTGTTCGAGTGATCTTGAGACGTTCTCTCGATTTTCTGTATTTAAATCGTGCTGGGGGAGGGCTACAGTGCTGCTGGTCACAGGAATCGATTTCGAGACATCAGGTGCGTCCGTTCGTCGAACCGAGAGCTCGGAACTCGGTCTGCTCTCGAACGAGATCCGCGAAACTGTTGTATTGTTCGAGTCATCCTGAGAGGTACTCTCGGTTGTCTGCACTTAACTCAGGCTGTATGGGGGGCAGCAGAGCTGTCAATTACAGGAATCGATCCGCAGACATCAGACGCGTCCGCCTGTCGCATTGAGAGGTCTGAACTCGGTTTCATACTCGAACTCAATTGGAAAACTGTTCGTTTGTTTTGTTAGAGTCATCTTGAGAGGTCTATAATCGCTTAGGCTGAAACACTAGTCGTTCTCTGAAATTCTTTCCCACATTATATTTTATCAGGAAGCTCTACGAGTCCCCCGGCGGTAAGAAAGGTTGACGGTTTACCGCCGGCGCCGAGTTTCATTCTCAAAAATTGACCATTCGTTCGAACTCTAGTATTTTTCCCAATCATATTCGATCTTATTCCCGCTCGCCATCTTGATCTCAGCTCGATCGGGTAACTTTGAAGGCCAAAAAGCAGGCAGGCGGGAACGGCCGTTTCGAGTCATCTTGATACGCGCTGTCGGTGTTCTCAAGATAACTCGAGCTTCAGAACAACTACAGAGCTAATCAGCACAGCTAATGCATTCAGAATGATCAGGCGCGTTCGTCTGTTGAATCCAGAGGTCTGAACTCGGTCTGCTAGCCGAGCCAGGGTCGCAAACCTATTCGTATTATTCAAGTCATTGTAGCAGACGCTCTCGGTTTTTCGTACTTAACTCGATCCGTAGGGCAGCCACAGAGCTGATAATCACAGAAATTTTGAGAAGTATCAGGCGCGTTCGTCTGTTGAATCGAGAGCTCTGAACTCGGCCTGCTCCCCGAAGGTTCGCGAACCTATTGGTATTGTGCTGGGGGAGGGCTACAGTGCTGCTGGTCACAGAAATCGATTTCGAGACATCAGGCGCGTTCGTTCTTCGAACCGAGAGCTCGGAAATCGGTCTGCTGCTCGAACGAGATCCGCGAAACTGTTGTATTATTCGAGTCATCCTGGGAGGTACTCTCGGTTTTCTGCACTTAATCCAGGCTGTACGGTGGACTGCAGAGCTCGTAATCACAGGAATCGATCCGCAGACATCAGACGCGTCCGCCTGTCGCATTCAGAGGTCTGAACTTGGTTTCATACTCGAGCTCGATTGGAAAACTGTCTGTTTGTTTTGTTAGAGTCATCTTGAGGGGTCTAGAATCGCTTGGGCTGAAAAACTATCCGTTCTTCGAAATTATTTTCCACATTATATATTGTCAGGAAGCTCTACGAGTCTCCCGGCGGTAAGAAAGGTTGACGGTTTACCGCCGGCGCCCAGTTGGGCCGCCCGGTCGGAAAGGACAAATTGGTGACTTTTGCTCGATTTTGCGAAAATGTGAAAGATATTTAACCATTTATTTTGAGAAAGCAGATTTTTGCGCATCGCATTGGCATATAAACTCCTCCCTGACAGCAGCTCAGCTCCTCCGATACATTTTTGCACGAGTTGACTTCCGGGAACAGCGAATATGAATATCGAAAAAATCGAAAATGATGATTTTCGATAAATCTCTATTTTTTGACGTGGTGTCGATTCTGAGCACTCTTACCAGTGGAAGGAGCTCTATGAGGTTCCCGGCGGTGACCAGGTTGACCGTTCACGGCCGGCGCCAGTTTCTAGCGTCCCGCGCATCGTTTCAGGCGGCCTGGCAGAGGTCTCCGTGCGGCGTTCCGCGCTTGGCTTCGCTATCCGGGTTTTGGACGCTTACAAGTTGGGCTACATAGGGTTGTTAGAGGAGAAGCCGGCGGGTGCGCGTGCATCGCCGGTGCCCGCAGGCTCCTAGGCAGAAGCGTCGTGGTAGGTAACTCGTAGAGCTTCCCTGAGCAAGTTATTGCTGGAAGCTTTATTAGCGAAATTCCGAAAAGAGACGGAATCATACCATGCGCGGCCTGGCTCAGCCGATTTTGCAGCTCTAACCATTAGTTTGAGCTGATAATTGCGCAGAGCGAAGCTTTACATCACAGAAGTTGCCTCTCAAATTCTCTGCTCATTCCGTCGACAAATTATTCTGAGCGAAGGCAGAAAGCTGATCTCAGATTGACATAAACAATTGAAAATTAAAGCTTTAAAGAAAATATGCTGCGAAGTTCTCTGCTTCGATTCTGGGCACTCTTACGCGCGGAAGGAGCTCTACGAGATTCCCGGCGGTGACCAGGTTGACGGTTACACGCCGGCGCCATTCCGGAGCGCTGGAGAGCTAGTTGGTAAGAAAAATCTCGACGGAACTTTTGATGACTTTTGCTCGGTTGAAAATTTTATTCTCGAAACTTGACCATTCGTTAGAGCTCTAGTATTTTTTCCCGTGATATTCGATCTTATTCCCGCTCGCCATCTTGATCTCAGCTCGATCGAGTAACTTTGAAGGCCAAAAAGCACCTTGGCGGGATCGAGTCATCTTGATACGCGCTGTCGGTTTTATGAACATAACTCGAGCTCTAGGGCAGCTACAGAGCTGGTAAGCACAGCTAATGCATGCAGAATGATCAGGCGCGTTCGCCTGTTGAATCCAGAGGTCTGAACTCGGTTTGGGAGCCGAGCTAGGTCCGGAAACCTGTTCGTATTATTCGAGTCATCTTGACAGAAACTCTCGGTTTCCTGGTCTTCAACTCGAGCTGTAAGCAAGCTACAGAGCTGGCAAGCACACCTATCGCAGTCAGAATCATTAGGCGCGTTCGCCTGTTAAATCTAGAGGTCTGAACTCGGTCTGCTAGCCGAGCTAGGTCCGCAAACCTATTCGTATTATTTGGGTCATCTTGATAGGCGGTCTCGGTTTTCTGTACTTAACTCGAGCCGTAGGGCAGCTACAGAGTTCGTAGTCGCAGAAATCTATTGGAAATCAAGGCGCCTTTGTTCGTTGACTTGAGAGCACTGACCTTGGCCTGCTGCCCGAGCTAGGTTCGCAAAACTATTCGTATTGTTCGAGTCATCCTCAGAAGTCCTGTGGGTATTTCGTGCTTGGGTGAGGCTACAGTGCTGCTGGGGACAGCAATCGATTTAAAGACAGCAGGCGCATATGCCTGCGGAGACCAGAGCTCGGAACTCGTCTGCTGCCCGAATTAGGTCTGCGAAACTACTGTATTGTTGGAGTCACCCTGAGAGGTGCTGTCGGTTTTCTGCACTCAACTCGGGCTGTAGAGGGGCTGCAGGGCTGGTAATGATAGAAGTCGACTCGCAGACATCAGACGCGTCCGCCTGTCGCATTGAGAGGACACAGAATATTTACTATGAGTCGGCATGTTGGTAGGTCCTCGGTGTTCTCAACTTCAGTCGAGCTGGAAGCTCTACGAGTCTCCCGGCGGTAACCAAGGTTGACGGTTTACCGCCGGCGTCCAGTTTGATGACTTTTGCTCGGTTGAAAATTTTGTTCTCGAAATTTGACCATTCGTTAGAGCTCTAGTATTTTTTCCCGTGATATTCGATCTTATTCTCGCTCGCCATCTTGATCTCACCTCGATTGGGTAACTTTGAAGGCCAAAAAGCACTCTGGCGGGAACGCGCGTTTCGAGTCATCTTGATACGCACTGTCGGTTTTCTGAACATAACTCGAGCTCTAGGGCAGCTACAGAGCTGGTAAGCACAGCTAATGCATGCAGAATGATCAGGCGCGTTCGCCTGTTGAACCCAGAGGTCTGAACTCGGTCTGTGAGCCGAGCTAGGTCCGGAAACCTGTTCGTATTATTCGAGTCATCTGGACAGAAACTCTCGGTTTTCTGGTCTTAACTCGAGCTGTAAGACAGCAACAGAGCTGGCAAGCAACCTATCGCAGTCCGAATCATTAGGCGCGTTCGCCTGTTAAATCTAGAGGTCTGAACTCGGTCTGCTAGCCGAGCTAGGTTCGCAAACCTATTCGTATTATTTGGGCCATCTTGATAGACGCCCTCGGTTTTCTGTACTTAACTCGAGCCGTAGGGCCGCTACAGAGCTCGTAGTCACAGAAATCTATTGGAAATCACCAGGCGACTTTGTTCGTTGACTCGAGAGCACTGAACTTGGCCTGCTGCCCGAGCTAGGTTCGCAAAACTATTCGTATTGTTCGAGTCATCCTGAGGAGTGCTGTCGGTATTTCGTGCTGGGGGGAGGCTACAGTGCTGCTGGGGACAGCAATCGATTTAGAGACATCAGGCGCATTTGCCTGCGGAGACCAGAGCTCGGAATTTGTCTGCTGCCCGAATTAGGTCTGCGAAACTACTGTATTGTTGGAGTCATCCTGAGAGGTGCTGTCAGCTTTCTGCACTCAACTCGGGCTGTAGGGGGGCTGCAGGGCTGGTAGTGATAGACGTCGACTCGCAGACATCAGACGCGTCCGCCTGTCGCATTGAGAGGACACAAAATATTTACTATGAGTCGGAATGTTGGTAGGTCCTCGGTGTTCTCAACTTCAGTCGAGCTGGAAGCTCTACGAGTCTCCCGGCGGTAACCAAGGTTGACGGTTTACCGCCGGCGTCCAGTTTCACAGAGCCCCGCGGGTTTCACAAGACGCCCCCGCAGGTTTCTCCTGCGAGGTCTCCAGCGCTCCACGCATCGTTCCGGGCCGCCTGGCAGAGGTCGCCGTGCGCCGCCTTCGAGCGCTCTGCGCTTCGCGCCTTGCCTCGCTATCCGGGTTTTCGACGCTTACAAGTTCTTCCAGGCTCCCAGGCAGATCTTCCTTGCGCGCTTTGCAGGGCCCCACGCATCGTAAACGGCGCCCCTGCAAGCGTCTCCTGCGAGGTTTCCAGCATCCCGCGCATCGTTTCAGGCAGCCTGGCAGAGGTCCCCGTGCGGCGTTCCGCGCTTGGCTTCGCTATCCGGGTTTTGGACGCTTGCTGGAAGTTTAAGAATAATTCCGGGGAGCTGGAGAGCTAGTTGGCCAGAAAAATTTCGACGGATTTTTTGCTGACTTTTGGTCGGTTGAAAATGTGTTCTCAAAATTTGACCATTCGTTAGAGCCCTAGTATTTTTCCCATCATATACTATCTTATTCCCGCTCGCCATCTTTATCTCAGCTCGATCGAGGATCTTGTACTGCCAAAAAGCAGGCAGGCGGGATCGGCCGTCTCGAGTCATCTTGATACGCGCTGTCGGTTCTATCGAGATTACCTCGAGCTTCAGGACAGCTACAGAGCTGGTGAGCACAGCTAATCGATACAGAATGATCAGTCGCGTTCGCCTGTTGATTCCAGATGTCTAAACTATTCGTATTATTCGAGTCATCTTTACAGACGCTCTCGGTTTTATGTACTTAACTCGAGCTGCATGACAACTACATAGCTGATACGTACAGAATCTGATTTCGAATTATAAGTGGCCGTTGTCTGTTGAATCCAGAGATCTGAACTCGGTCTGCTGCCCGATCTAGACTCGCGAAACTATTCGTATTGTTCGAGTGGCTTGCAAGATACTGTCGGTTCTCTGCACTCAACTCGGGCTGTATGGGGGGCTGCATGGCTGGTAATCACTGGAATCGTTCGGAGACATCAGGCGCGTCCGCCTGCGGAATCCAGAGCTTCGAACTCGGTCTGTTGCCCGAACTAGGTCCGCGAAAATATTTGTATTGCTCGAGTCATCCTCAGAGTTGCTGTCGGTTTCCGGCACTTACTTGGCAGCACGGGGGGGGGCTGCAGGGCTGGTAATCAGAGGGATCGATTCAGAGACATCAGACGCGTCCGCCTGTCGCATGCAGAGATCTAAACTCGGTCTGATACTCGAACTAGGTTTGCCAAACTATTCGTATTGTTCGAGTCATCTTGAGAGATGCTCTCGATTTACGCACGTAACTCGGGCTTTGGGAGAGCTACAGAGCTCGTACAGAAGACAATCTAGAAGCATCGGGGGCGTTCGGCTGGTGCATCCGAGAGGTTTCAAATTTCCTGGGCTGAAAAACTATTTTTTCTGTGTAATTTCTTTCGACATTATATGGTCTCAGGAAGCTGTGCGAGTCCCCCGGCGATAAGAAAGGTTGACGGTTTACCGCCGACGCCCAGTTGGCCAATCCGGCTCGGGCGGACAATGGAATGACCTGGGATCAGTTTTTTGCGAGGATGGGAAAATATTTCGAAATTCGTTTTGCAAATTTGAATTTTCATTGTATGCAGTGAATCATTGCGCTTCCGATGGTGCAATTCTCAGGGCCGTAGCTGCATTATTCCGATCAAAAGACTACGGGGAACCACCATTGTGTACGACCGAAAAAAATGTCTTTATGTTTGAAGCTAGTATGCAGAAGCTTTTTTCTGCTGTTATCTCGAAACCGACCTGGTCTATGCAGAGCTCTACGAGGGTTCCGGCTCAAGAAAATCTCGGCTCAAGGCGCGTGACATTTGATCCCCTCTGCCTGGGTAACCTCCAGTGGGATCGAGTGCGCGTCAGGGAGTCACACGTTTGTCGCCTAGAGTGATATTGCACTGCCATTCTTCTAACACGTTTGATCGCCTTGAGTGGTCTTCAATTGATTTGTTTCACACGTTTGTCGCCTAGAGTGATATTGCACTGCCATTCATTTGACACGTTTGATCGCCTTGAGTGGTCTTCAATTGATTTGTTTTGCTGGGGCTTCCGAGGCAGTCTCTGCAATCTTTCGCTATGCCACACGTACGGAGTGCAAGTGCTCGCATCATGCGTCGGGCGCTGGCTGTTCAAAACGGATACTGTGTCCATTTACCTATTCGTTTGCCTCTGGTTTGGTGCCACCTACGTGTCTCCCACCACCAGGGCTGCAGCGGGCGACTGCCGATTTGGTTCTAGATTATCTCTTCTTGCGCGATCCACCTGTTGTTAAACGCAGTTTGGAGGAGGAGGCTGACATTACGACTGTTTCGGAGAATCTTTCTTGCCGTATGCAGGCTTCTGAGTCGCTGGTTGATGTAGGTATTGGAGTGCAGGCTTCTGAATCGCTGGTTGATGTTGGAGTGCAGACGGTTGATACACGCTTGGCGGAGGAGGAGGTGGAGGCTACCGTTGCGACTATCTCGGAGACTCTTTCTTGTCGTTCCCTTGTTGACTCAGGAGTGCAGACGGATGATGCTTGCCTGACTGTGCTACCCAAGGAGGAGGCGGCCGTTACGACACATTCTGAGATTTCTTGTGCGGATGTTGTGGACTTTCATTGTGAAGTCGGCTGTCAGACAGAGATTGTCGTTGGGATGGAGGGAGGAGCTTCAGGAGTTCTTCTTGGGAAAGTGACTGTGGAGGCTGAGGAGGAGCTGGAGGCACCCTCGAGAGCGGAGTTTTCTCCGAATGTGCAGGCTGATCCTGATAGCCACGCCTTGTCAGGAGCGTCCCAGGGGTGTCTGAATCGTCCCGTCACGCTCAATGGGATATCGAATCCGGGTTCTGATGCGTTTGTCCGTGTCCGGATGGACGTCTCCAAGACTGTGCGTCAGTCGGAGGGGGAGTTCCAAGCTGTTCCTCCGGATTCCAAGCGTTCTGATGGAAAAGGGGATGTACGAGGGCACCGCAAAGGCAGAGGCAAAGGCCAACGATATCATAGCAGTGCCAAGCCTGCTAAGAGCTCTAAAGGCGCCAACATCGTGTTTGACGAAGTGTATAGGTTCGGTAGGACGTTGACGGACTGTGCACGAAGGTGTAAATCTCAGGTTCGGCCTCTGTGGTAGTTATTCGTTTTCTTCGTGTGCTTCCTTTCATTCCGAACTTATTGTATTGGATTGTTGATTGTGATTGCATAGTCTCTTTTGTTTGTGCTCTAAGAATTCAGTGTGTGCATGTTCAGTTCTTGGCCAGGTCTCCTGGCTCTCACGTCGTAACATTATCCTTGCCTTATCAAAGCCAGCTTTGATGGGGGTGTTTGTAGCCGCGGAAGTGCCTGTGGTGCGTGTGGATACAGATTGGTCTGCGGAACTAATATATCTTCCCGCGGACCGACATCATTTTCATGGATGTGTATCTTGAGGCTTGGTGTCTGCCACCAAGCGCCACTGTTACAGTTACGGTACTATCAGCGGCGGAGCGCGTATGCGATGTGCTCACACAGGTAGTGCAGACCTTCTTTGATCATTCGCAGGGATAAGTCACACATTGTTTCTTCTTTATCTGTGTTCTTGTTTATTCCAACAGCCCCGCTGTTCACTGACTCATTCGTTTTATCTTTGTGTGCTTTGCGTTTGATTGTGTCATTGCGGCATGCGTTTCTCTTTATTCCTTCAGCTTCGCTGTGTGGTATAAGAGCTGTCTGCTTGCGTGATAAATAAGAGGCTCTGTTTCGCCTGATACTTTGTTGGACCTGGCCTTAGTGGCCAAGACGGTCCCAGCAAAGACGCAAAAACCTGGTTGACGGTTTACCGCCAGTTCCCAGTCTTCGCTCTTCGGGTTTTGGACGCTACCAAGTTCCGGCGCGCTGGAGAGCTAGCTCGCAAGAAAAATCTCGACGGACCTTTTGCTGACTTGACTCAGAGCTTCCCTTAGCAAGTTATTGCTGGAAGCTTAAGAGTAATTCCGGCGCGCTGGAGAGCTAGTTGGCTCGAAACATCTCGACGGAACTTTTGCTGACTTTTGGTCCGTTCAAAATTTGGTTCTCAAAATTCAAAAATTCGTTTGAGCTCTAGTATTTATTCGACCTTATGCCCGCTCGCCATCTTGATCTCAGCTCGATCAGGTGAATATTACTATCGAAAGGCACTGTAGCGGGATCGGCTTTTTCGAGTCATCTTGATACGCGCTGACCATTTCCTGAAAATAACTCGAGCTGTAGGACAGTTACAGAGCTGGTAAGCACAGCTAATCGATCTAGAATGATTAGGCGCGTTGGCCTGTTGAACCCAGAGGTTTGAACTCGGTCTGGTAGCCCAGCTAGGTTCGCAAACCTATTCGTATTGTTCGAGTGATCTTGACAGGAACTCTCGGTTTTCTGTACTTAACTCGATCTGTAGCACATCTAGAGAGCTGATATTTACAGAAACCGATTCATAATCATCAGTTGCGTTTGTCTATCGAATCCAGAGCTCTGAACTCGGTCTGCTGCCTGAAGCTATTCGTATTGGTCGAGTCATCTTGAGAAGTGTTCTCGGTTTTCTTCACTCAACTCGTGCTGAGGGGGGCTACAGTGCTGGTGGTCAGAGGAATCGATTCGAAGAATCAGGCGCGTCCGCCTGTCGAATCCAGAGAACTCGGTCTGCTGCCCGAATTAGGTCCCCGAAACTTCTGTTCTTCGAGTCATCCTGAGAGGTGCTGTCGGTTTTCTGCATTTAACCATGTGAACTCCCTTTGGCTGGGCCTCAACATCAGCAAGCTCCGCGCCCGCGCCTCGGCCTGGCCGTCGTCGTCGGCGCCTTCGGCGCCCTGTCGCAGCACCTCGGCGACCGCCTGGTAGATCGGAGACTCCTTGAAGCCGTGCACCTGCAGCCAGATTCCCTGCGGTAGGAAGCGGGGGCGAAAGAGCTGGCCTGCCGAGCACTCCTCGTAGCGCTGCTCGTCCTCGTGGTGAGCTCGAAGGACACGATGGTGGCCCGCTGCTCCTGCACGAGCCCCAACTTCTTTTTCAGCTCCTCCTGCGCTGCCGCGAACCGCACCTCCATGCCGACGTGGGCCGGCAAAGCGCCGTGGATGTCCCCCGTACGCCGAGCGTCGCGACGAGCGCGCGTGTTGATCCACCTCGCCAGCGTCTCCCAGTATATGCCCATGCCGTAGCCGAGCCGAAAGTTCTTGTGCTGGTGCCGTGGGTCCAGGACGCCCTGGTTGTCCGTGGCCAACGTCTTCTCCCAGGCGGACCAGACTTCAGGTGGGAAGGGCTTGCCCTCGCGCATGCAGCCCAGGAGCGTGATCAGAGGGTCCCCGGGCTCGAAGCGCTTCGTGCCCTTCAGCTCAAAGACGCAGGGGATCTGAGAGAAGACCTTGATGGCTTGAGGAGCCCAGAAGTGACGACAGTTACAGGGTTCCGATGACCCGCTCGGATTACCAACATGATCTGCGGGTCCCATAGGGAGGGGTCTCCCGCCTGAGACTTCCTCGCAGTTCACTCACAGACGAGGCTCCCGCCTGAGACTTCCTCCATATTCAGTCTTGAGGAGCCCAAAAGTGACGACAGTTACAGGGTTCCGATGACCCGCTCGGATTACCAACATGATCTGCGGGCCCCATAGGGAGGGGGCTCCCGCCTGAGACGTCCTCACAATTCACTCAGAGACGAGGTTCCCGCCTGAGACTTCTTCCAAATTCAGGCTTGGCGAGCCCAAAAGTGACGACAGTTACAGGGTTCCGATGACCCGCTCGGATTACCAACATGATCTGCGGGCCCCATAGGGAGGGGGCTCCCGCCTGAGCCTTCTTCAGAATTCACTCACAGACGAGGCTCCCGCCTGAGACTTCCTCCAAATTCAGGCCTGGGGAGCCCAAAAGTGACGACAGTTACAGGGTTCCGATGACCCGCTCGGATTACCAACGTGATCTGCGGGCCCCATAGGGAGGGAGCTCCCGCCTGAGACTTCCTCCCAATTCACTCACAGACGAGGCTCCCGCCTGAGACTTCCTCCATTTTCAGGCCTGGGGAGCCCAAAAGTGACGACAGTTACAGGGTTCCGATGACCCGCTCGGATTACCAACATGATCTGCGGGCCCCATAGGGAGGGGGCTCCCGCCTGAGACTTCCTCACAATTTACTCAACGATGATGAGGATGAGGATGATGAGTGGTGGTGAAGATGAGTGGTGAAGAGGATGATGATTGATTGTGAGTGGTGGTGGCGATGATGATGTTTGAATGAGGATGATGCCGATGCCGATGATGATGATGATGATGTTCGCGAGCGTGTGAGAGAGTGCGAGTGATGATGATGAGTATGTGAGTGACTAAGCGTGTGAGAGAGCATGTAAGCGTGTGAGTGACTAAGCATGCTGATGAGTTTGATGATGAGAGAGTGTGAGTGAGTGTGAGTGGGTGTGTGTGTGTTCCTGTTCCTGCGCGGGGTGTCCAGAGAAAACAAGAACCCCACTTTGGATGTGGGGAAAAATCGTGACTGGGAACCGGCGGTAAACCGTCAACCTGGTTACCGCCGGGAACCTCGTAGAGCTCTTGTCTTGCACAGCACTTGTTGAAACACATCAAGAAAGCTTCTGGAGCGAGAAACGAAAAACCCGAAAAATCAGGTTTTTCTGTTTTCATCCAACGTCGGTTCCTCCAAGTGTTTTGATAGTAATATTGCACCTATGGGCCTGTAAATTTTATTGGCGGACGCGGCATAACCCACTAAAGGTGCGAAAAATCTGCTTTCTCAAAATGAATTGTCAAATCTCCTTCAATTTTTCGCAAAACTGACCAAAAGTTACCACTTTGTCCTCTCTGGCCGGGTGGGCGAACTAGCTCCACCCCGCGCCGAAATTCCTGTAGCTCATCGATGCCGAAGAGCTCTACGACCGACTTTGTATGAAAACCAAAAAATCGTGATTTTCGAGTTTCTCTGCTCTCGCTTCAGAAGCTTCCTTCATGTGCTCCGAGGAGCGCTCTGCAACAAGAGAGCTCTACGACGTGCCCGGCGGTAGCCTGGTTGACGGTTTACCGCCGGTTCCCAGTCGATGAGCTAGAGGAAATCCGGCGCGGGGTGGAGCTAGTTGGCGGACCCGACCAAAAGAGACAATGTGAAAACTTTTGGTTTTTGCTAAGATTTGAAAGATTTACCTCGTAGAGCTCTTCGGCATCGATGAGAAAAAATTGAAGAGTGTTTGACAATTCATTTCGAGAAAGCAGTTTTTTCGCACCTTTGGTGGGTTATGGCGCGTCCGCCAGTAAAATTTTCAGGCCCATAGGTGCAGTGCTGGCGCCGGCTGTGAACCGTCAACCTGGTGACCGCCGGGAACCTCGTAGAGCTGCTTTCACGCGTAAGAGTGCCCAGAATCGAAGCAGAGAACTTCGCAGTAGATTTTCTTCAAATCTTGAATTTTCAATTTTTTATGTCAATCTGAGATCAGGCTCAGAAGAATTTATCGACGGAATGAGCTGAGAATTTGAGAGGCAACTTCTGTGATGCATAGCTTCGCTCTGCGCAATTATCAGCTCAAACGAATTGTTAGAGCTGCAAAATCGGCTGAGCCAGGCCGCAGATGGTATGATCGCAGAGCTCTACGAGGTATTTTTCGACGGAATGAACTAAGAATTTGCGAGGTAACTTCTGTAATGCCAAGCTTCGCTCGCAAATAGCAGCCCAGACGAATTGTTCGAACTGCAAAATCGGCTGAGCCAGGCCGCGGAAGGTATGATCGCGTCCCTTTTCGACATTTCGCCAACTAGCTTCACCCTGTCGCCGAATGCCTCTAGCTCTTCTACCATCAGAGCTCTACGAGGCACTAGAAGTGCAAGCAGACGCCTGAGAGAACCGGAAGTGCAAGCAGATAGCTTCTGAGGGCATTTTCTGCAAAACTGGAAAATTGCATTTTTGGACTGCCAACGTGAAGTCGGTCCTGGCTTCGCTCGGGAGAATTTCTCGACGGAATGAATCAAGAATTTGTGAGGTAACTTCTGTAATGACAAGCTTCGCTCTGCGCAAATAGCAGCCCAGACGAATTGTTTGAACTGCAAAATCGGCTGAGCCAGGCCGCGGAAGGTATGATCGCGTCCCTTTTCGACATTTCGCCAACTAGCGCCACCCTGTCGCCGAATTCCTCTAGCTCTTCTACCATCAGAGCTCTACGAGGCATTACTATTGAAACACTTGGAGGAACCGACGTTGAATAAAAACAAAAAAACGTGATTTTCCGAGTTTCTCAGGTCTTGCTCTAGACGCTTTCTTCATGCTTACCGAGGAGCGCCGTGTGAGAAAAGAGCTCCACGAGGGCCCCGGCGGTAATCTGGTTGACAGTTTACCGCCGGTTCCCAGTAATTCCGGCGCGCTGGAGAGCTAGTTGGCAAGAAAAATCTCGACGGACCTTTTGGTGAATTTTGTTCGGTTGAAAATTTGTTATCGAAATTCCTCAATTCGTTTGAGCTCTAGTATTTTTCCCGTGATATTCGATCTTATCCCCGCTCGCCACCTTGATCTCAGCTCGATCGGGTACCTGGATCGGCCGTTTCGAGTCATCTTGATACGCGTTGTCGGTATTTTGTACTTAACTCGAGATAGAGGACAGCTACAGAGCTGGTAAGCACACCTTGTCGAGTCAGAATGATCAGGCGCGTTCGTCTGTTGCATCCAGAGGTCTGAACTCGGTCTGCTAGCTGAGCTAGGTCCGCAAACCTGTTCGTATTATTCGAGTCATCTTGACAGGCGCTCTCGGTTTTCTGTACTTAACTCGAGCTATATGACAGCTACAGAGCTGATACTTCGAGAAACCGATTCTGAATGATCAGTCGCGTTCTTCTGTTGAATCCAGAGCTCTCAACTCGGTCTGCTGCCCGATCTAGAATCGCGAAAGTATCGTGTTATTCGAGTCATCTTGAGAGGTGCTGTCGGTTTTCTGTACTTAACTCGGGCTGTATGGGGGCTACAGTGCTGGTAGTCACAGGAATCGATTCGGAGACATCAGGCGCGTCCGCCTGTCGAATCCAGAGCTCGGAACTCGGTCTGCTGCCCGAACTAGGTCCGCGAAACTATTCGTATTGTTCGAGTCATCCTGAGAGGTTCTGTCGAACAGGGCCCACGTCAGGGCACACACGCAGGCTTGCCTCAAGCCCCCCTCTCGTGCGGTGCGTGTTTGACGTATCGCGGGGGCTGTGTTCACATTGAATCCTCGCTCTCTTTCTTGACATCAAGATCTCGTGGGGATCGCAGGAATAGCAGGATCTGTCTGGATTTTACAAAAGACCACTGTGGGCTGTTGGATTGAAAACGGACTCGCAGGGAGCATATATTATACCATCAGAAGACGATCAGAGTGAATATTTCACGTCAGCTGACTTTGGTGTGGATTGTGACCCACATCCGTGTGATTGGTTGAAAGACACATCAGCTACTGTGCCGCGATTAACGACGCAGGGGAAGAGAGAATATCAGATAGCACTGGAATTGGAAATTTCTCCACCAGAGGCATTTGTTCAGCAGGAGGCGTACGATTTCAAGAAGATTGGGCAATCAGATAGATATCAGGCTGCACTTCACACATTGCGTACAGTCAAAGAGAGAAATAAACGACGTTCATCAGCAATCATGGCGGATGACAAAATAGAAGATAGCAAAATGGGAGGGAATGCGAGTAGTGAATGGTTGGGAGAGGTGAGGGCGAAAGGGGAGGGCAAAGGTTCCAGTGCTTCGAGTGGTCTGGCCGCGGCTCCTAGTGCTGCTGTCCAGGCGCCTCATTTAGCTACAGCCCAAGTCCCCAAGGCTACGAGTGGTCTGGCCGTAGCTCAAAGTGCTGCTGTCCAGGCGCCTCAACCAGCTACAATGACGCCCGAGGAAATGTCCAGACAGATTTTGAAGGGCCAGAGTGAAGTAACTGCGACGGTTAGTGAGTTTAAAACATCGGTTGCAGCTGACTCACATATCATGGAGGAAAAGATTGATAGAACAACGTCAGATGTCAAAACGTTATCGGAGCAAATGAAGCAGGCCCAAGCTGACATTCAGAATCTGAAAAATGGAGATGCTCAATCTTGCACAAGCGGTTCGACTAGATATGGATCAGGTGACGCGGGCAGTGGTGCAGGGCATAATTCGAACTGGGTACCATCATATATTGAGTTCAAAGGTTGGATATCACGTGAGGGTTGGAAGAATAGAGAGATTAAACAAAGGGAGGCCATGAAACAACAGGTGCTGACCGACAACATAACAAAATTATTGGGATTGGCATCGCTGGACGCAACACATAATGCTGCTTTTGATCATGCGAGAACTGCGGGGGAGAATACTGGCAGGTACTGGCCATATACACGCGGGCGGATCTATTTCAAAAAGGGGACGGCAGTGGAGATCATATGGCAGGTTCGGAATTGTTTCGACAGTGAACACAAAAGGGGAAACACTGACCTACCACCGAATGTAAAGTTTCATGTAGAATGTGCGCCATGGAGAACACCCCATGTCCAACAGATAGGTAAGTTCCAGAGTTGCTTTGCGGAAGTTAAGAAAACGACGGGGACAATATGCAAGGGGGAGCCAGGGCCGCCAAAATCATACATATGGTTTACACAAAACCCACAAGCAGATCCAGACACGAGAGTGCTGATTGCTGAATGGGGTGCACACAGCGGGTGCGCGCTACACACTCACAATTTGAGGAGGGTGGAGCCTGAGGTGGATCAAGAGGGGTTACTCACGAAGCTCAGACAAACGAACAATTGACGGTGCCAGCCTGCCACTCAGCTCGCGGTGGCAACTTGGAATGTCAACATGAGGAATAGCGAGCTTTTGCCAGCAATGCTGGAGTTTTGTCATTATGATGTGCTATGCTTGCAGGAGTGCCAGTACATGTCATCGGAAGCATTTGAAGCATGTGGGTGGCAGGTGCGTTTCAGTGTGTGCCGGCGAGCTGCTGTGGCCTTTAGGGGCCCATGGGCGGCGACTATTTCGGACAGTAAGTGTGGTGAGAGGTTTGCAGTTGTACAATTTGCATCTGTGGTCGTGTCCTCAGTGTACCTACCCACAGTGCAGCGGGGAGATGATAGGCTCGATGAATATTGTGACGTTCTAGCTAAGGTGTGTGCATGCATGCAACTATGTAGCGAGCAATACCAGGGGTCCAAAGTATTGCAGTTTGTGGGGACAGATGCGCAGACGGAGCTGGAACCAAATCTCTTGGGGTTCACGGGAGAAGGATTGGAGGAGGTGTGGATAAGGTCGGAGGCGAAACATCATGAGGAGAGGAGGGACATGCTCGTGCGCTTTCTGAATCACTGGGGTCTTTGTGCAGCCAACACCTACGGCGTGCGACAAGTGACGCACAGGCCGTGGAGTACCAGCAGCTACTCCAGGGTGTTGGACTATGTATTTGTGCCGACACAATTTGCAGGTACCGAGGTGGCTCGGACCAACTGCTCATTTGAATGCATGGTGGAATTTGCTGATCCTACACAGGATCGAGCGTCGCGCTACAGTGATCATGCGAAGGTAGGGGTGAGGATAAAACATGCGTCAGTGCGCAAGCCTTTCGTGCGACCCAGGCCCCCGAGCCTCATCAATTGGGCCCCGGAGGATTATGAGTCAGCGAATGTGTTCAGTACACTGGCAGACGTGCAGGTACAGCAACATATGAACCAACAGGGTGACATAAATATACAAACAGTTGGAGAGATGCTTGTGAGTGCTGCGACGATGTGTAGGCATACAAAGGGCAGGGCGGATACTAAACCAATAAAGAAACCTGACCAACTGGTGGACGTTGAAGCGGAGTTAAGGAGGGGTGTCTTCGGTGAGCGTAGGAAACTATTATTGCGACGTCAAAAAACACTCCGAAGAAAGTTCAGGCGGGAACAGCTCCTCAAGGACTCCAATGGCCCCAAACATGGACCCCGTAGGTGTATCAAGGAAATGGTGTGTGACGGGATACTGACAGAAAATAAACAAAGATGGGTGGAGGAGCTCAACAAACACGTCCAACGGTCATATACATGTGATGGGGAGGGAGGAGCTGCAAAGAGAGAGTTGCATCGACTACGGACACAGTGGGAGGCAGAGGGCAGAACTACGAACAGGGTCATATCTATGGGTGTGTTGCTGGGGGCTCGAGCCCGATTGAAGGGCGGGACCGCAGGGGGCTCTGATGGCCTGGTGGCGGAGATTCTCAAAGCAATACCCTGGAATGCATTGAGATTGATACGACACTCATTTCAAGAAATTCATGATCAAAAAAAGCCGTCACCAGATTCATGGAGGAAGTTGTGCGTACAGTTGATTCAAAAAATGAGCATGATCCAAACGTTTGGGGAGACTCGTGCAATATCGCTATTAAGTGTTATGAGCAAGTGGTACATGGCGTGCCTTCTTATTCCTGTGGAGGAACATGGACATATAAAAAAACTGGCGACATATGGATTCCAGAAGAGTCACAAAGTTCATCGCATGACAGCCCCCTTGTTGCATATGACACGTCATGCCACACTCTGGGGAAAAGGCGAGTCGGCACATATGGGGATAAAGGATATAAAGAAAGCGTTTGATCATGTGACGGTCTCGATGGTGATCCGCGCGATGGAACATTTGAGGTATCCAGATGATTTGATTATTGCACTTGTGGAGCCTATGATTGGAAACACAGCAGCTTTTGATTTCCAGGATGTGTGCAGTGAAGAGATTCTGTATAACAAGTCGGTGCGAACTGGAGGGAAAGAAGGTCCAGTACTCTTCAATATTGTGTTGGAGGCAATTTGGGCTTCTATCATTGAAGCATGGGAGGCATGTAATTATGGGGTACGATTGGAGGGCGAGGGGGCACAACAGGCGCTGGTCAACCATTACATATGGGCTGATAACGTGGTGCTGTTGGCAGCCTCGGCGAATCAGCTGAGGAATATGGTGAGTATGTTGACCGTTGCCCCCAGACGGGCTGGTATGGACTGGAAAATTGAGAGTCTGGAGTATCTGGTTTTTGGGCTGAGACAGAACCAGGGGCCACAATCATTAGTATGTGAACTGGGAGATGATATTTGTATGCGGGCTGGAGACCCCAGCCTACCCTATCAATTACGTGAGGCGGTGGTTCTGCCGAGAAAAAGTGAGCGTGACATACTGGGGGTTAATTTTGTGACGAACCCGAGGGATTTCCATGCAGTGCGGCACCGTATTGATGCAGGCAGGCGTTGTTTCTATGCTGATATTAAATTCTATCGATCACGGGCGGTAAGCATGAGGGAAAAATTCAGACGGTACCAGAGCAGAGTTCAACAGATCATATGCCATGGGTGTGTGGGGTGGAGCTGTAATGAACATGTGCTTAACATATTGAGAAGCTTTGAAGGAAGATGTTTGAACACAATGCGAGGATTACATAGAAAAGAGACGGAAACGTGGGAGGAGTTCAGGGATCGCAGTACCAATAGATCCAGGGAGATGTTCCAGGAGGGGGGGTTCAAAACGTTGGTGGAGAAAGTTGTGAGGTACAACTTTGAATTTGCCGTGGAGGTATCCCAGTATAAGTGCCACATGCCGTCCACTGTGCGTAGCAAATCGTGGCAGCAGACGCTGCGCTCCATGTTGCACGTATCGGGGGAGTGGACGGTACAGAGGGATGAAATGCTGGCGGCAGTAAGTCGGACGATGTCGAGAGAGGGAACGAGACGGCTCAGAGGCAGACCGCGAATCGTGGCGAGCAGCTGGCATGCACCCTTTGAAAAATGGAGGTCTCTTCTATGGCACGACACGTGCGTTGTACCGACGGATTGGGAGGAGTTTGTGGAACACATATCACAGATACCCAAAGTGGAGGATATGTTTGTGAGGAGGAGTAAGGAGAGGAGGATGGGAGGGTTTGCGAAGACACCGACAGATGACGAGTTGGCCCGACGTCTTGCAGTTATTAATGAACAAGCTACGATATGGGACCCTGGGATGGAAGGGATCGCTGTTGAAATGTGCGGTGACAGTAAAACGGTCGTACAATGGTTGAGGGGAGTCTGGGCTTGTGACAACAGTGGGTATGCAAAACGGATCGCCAGGATACAAAATATCATGTATGACGTGAGTGAACAACACAACATGCGATGCCCGACGTACGGAAGGGATTTCTGGAAACATATCTATAGGGGAGCCAATGCCTATGCTGATGAGCTTACACACCATGCGAGAGAGGGAAACTGTTACAGAATTTACAAGCACGACTATATCAAACAGAACAGGACAAACATCAAATACATCAGAGGATGCTGGGATGGTGGAGTGAGCAGTGAGGGTGCGGCAGGAGGTCACTGGATTGAAGTTGCTCCAGAGAATGGCCCGTGGACACTCGTGAGCTCAGAAGCCTACATGTTTGATGTAGGAGCCACCGTGACGGAGGCAGAATTATCTGCTGCCGAGCGCCTGTGCACAGGTGTGGAGCACATTGTTAAAGAAATTTCCTCTGCAAAGCGGAGGAGGCGGATTTAACTGGCTCTAGCCCTCAGGCTTGGGCGCACGCGCCCTGTGTAGCCTGACCAAACACCAAAACTGAGGCTGTAGGGGGCTGCAGGGCTGGTAATGACAGGAATCGATTCGGAGACATCAGACGCGTCCGCCTGTCGCATTCAGAGGTCTGAACTCGGTCTGATACTCGAGCCAGGTTTGCCAACTATTCCTATTGTTCGAGTCATCTTGAGATGTGCTGTCGATTTACGCACGTAACTCGGGCTGTAGGAGTTCTACAGAGCTCGTACAGAAGACAATCCAGAAGCATCCGCGGCGTTCATCGAGAGGTCTCAGATCGCTTGGGCTGGAAAACTATACGTTCTCTGCAATTTTTTCGACATTATTTATTGTCAGGAAGCTCTACGAGTCCCCCGGCGGTAAGAAAGGTTGACGGTTGACCGCCGGCGACCAGTTGGCCGACCCGGCTCCGACGGACAATGTGCGAACTTTGGGTCGTATGGACAAACTTTGTGAGAGTTTTGAACATTCGTTTTGAGAACCGGTAGTTTTCGCACCTGCAGTGGGTTCTGCCGCGTCTGCCAGTCAATTTTTAGGTTCGTAGCTGCAGTATTACTGTCGAAACACTTGGCGGAACCGTCTTTGGGCGACCTAAAAAATTCTACTCCTTCGAGTTTTCAGCTCGCGTATGAGAAAGCTTCCTGAATGTGTTCCAAGCAGCGCCGTGCGAGAAAAGAGCTCTACGAGGCTTCCGGCGGTAACCTGGTTGACCAGGTTGCAGACCAGGGTCCAGGAGAAGCAGGTTCGATTTCCAGGGAGAAAGCTTCGTTTTCGTGATGGGGATCATGTTGACCGAGGTGCTCAGAGTAGGCTTCTTATGTTGCATGCAGGCTTCGAATGGACTGCTAGACGGGATGACTTTATTGCGACTCTTGACACACAGAGTGCACGGGAGGTGACGAGAGCTAGGGGACAGTCAACCAAGCTTCTGGGTATGTGTCCGTGGGCCAGGGTGTTCGAAGAGGTGGCGGGGAAGTTCTGGATTGACGGTATTGCTTGGGATGAGGCTAGCTGGATATCCTTTGTGAGGACTGTCTTGAAGGACGCTCCTGAGATGTTGAACCTTTGTGTGTTGAAAGACCCTATGCCCTGGAAGGAGTCGGAGGAGGAGGAGACGATTAAGAAGCAGGAGGACCCAGATAAGTTGGCCAAACGTCTCATTGCTGTATTCCAGGATCATACTGAATTTGAGTTCGTGCCAGGGAAGATTTCTGTGGAACTGATGGGGGATTCACAATGTGTGATCAGGTGGTTGGAGGGCTTGAGCAGTATCTCTAATAGAAAGTATGCTAGTCGCGTGATGTGGGCGCAGGACACTACAAACGATCTAGCCGACAGATGTGGACTACGAGCTGCCAATTTAGGACGGAACGTGTGGAAGTGGGTTTATAGGGAGGGCAATACTCGTGCTGATGAATTAACGTGGACCGCGCGGAGAGGTGAATGTTACGAACACTACGACACTTGTTTTCTTCAGGATGTGAAAGATTGTAAAGTTATGATCTCGGGATTCAAAGGAGGCTTTGATGGTGGGAGATCGATTCTTGGTGTAGGCTGTGGCTGGTATCTGGATTGCTATGTGTGTAGTGCTCTCCCCTCTTCCTCTTACTATAATCAGACTGGCTGGCGCCAGAATGTAGGTCTCAAAAGCTTCCTTCTCCCAGCACAATGCACAATCACAGAGGCTGAGTTAGAAGCTGCCCGAGAGCTCCTTTTAGGAGTGGTGCATATCCTGGGTTTGTCAGGATTTCCCCTGTAGGACTGGGTCTGGGGCTCCTAAGGAGCTTAACCCTGCCAGGACCCGCCTAGAACGCCTAGAACCTGGTTGACGGTTTACCGCCGGCTCCCAGTTTTTCCCGGAGAGCCATTTGAGGGCGGAGCTAGTTGGCTGACTCGACCTTAAGATTTTTTTTTTTTTTTTTTTTTTTTTGTAAAAAAACACATAAAGATATATATATATATATGTATATACAAGGACTCTCTGAGAGCTTCGGGGTTTCTGTGCCCCGTCTGCGAGTGAAATTCTGAGGTCCGTACCTGCAAAATAACTATTAGAAGACTTGAGGGAACCTTCCGTTGTTTCGAGCATCTTCACACGCGTTGACGGTTTCCTGTACTGCACAAGATTTAGGAGAAGTACAGAGTTGCTACTCACACACAGCGATTCAGAGTTATGAGACGCGCTTCTGTTTGTTCCATCGAGAGGTCTCAACTCGGTCTGCTACTCGAGCTAGATCCGCGAAACCTATTCACATCATACGAGATCTAAGCTGTCGGTTTCCCACTTGAATCGATCGACTTTCGGTGAAAGCTGGGAAGCGTAATTTTTACACTCCGGCGAGATCAGCTGTTTCGAGTCATCTTGACAGGTGTCGGTTTCCTGTACTTAATTCAAGCTGTAGGAGAGCTACAGAGCTGGTACGCACACTTAATCGGTTTCGAATCTTTATGCGCGTTCGTCTGAAGCATCTAGAGAGCTCAACACGGTCTCCTACTCCAGGTAGGTCCGCGAAATTATTCGTACTCTACCAATTTGAGATGGTCAGTTTCTTCACTTCTCGAGCTGCAGATGAGCTTGAGAGCTCTTCGGCACAGCAATCGGAGAACATCATCAGGCGCGCTAGTCTGAAATATCTAGACGCTTGGATGGGGTCTGTTGTGATCGGAGAAGCGAAACAACGAGTCATACTCTGCTATTTTCTGGTAATGGAATTTGTTTCTTGAGCGCTCGGGCTGGAAATTGTTCGTTCTCTTTGGAGATGGTATATGGCAAGGAAGCTCTACGAGTCTCCCGGCCCGGCGGTAGCGTGTGGCTGTGAAATTCTGATATTCGTAGCTGTAATATTATTATGAAAACACTTGGTGGAATCGACTCTGGGTGAAAACTGAGAAACGTAGTTTGAAGTTTTTCAGCTCACGCGCAAGAAAGCCTCCCTCATGTGTTTCGAGCAGCCCAGTGCGAGAAAAGAGCTTTACGAGGTAATCTGGTTAACGTTTACCGCCGACTTCCAGTAACGTTGAGTGGATTCTGCCGCGTTTGTCTGTCAAATAACTCGTAGAGCTTCCCCTAGCTGGTTGCTGGAAGCTTAACGGTAATTCCGCAGCACTGGAGAGCTAGTTGGCAAGAAACATCTGGACGGACCTTTTGCTGATTTTTGCTCGGTTGAAAATTATGTTCTCGCAATTCAACAATTTGTTAGAACTGGGGCATTTTGATATTATTCCTGCTGGCCATCTTACTCCCAGCTCGATCGGGTATCTGTCATTGCCAAAAAGCACTTAGGCGGGATTGGCAATTTTCTGTCATCTTGACAGGTGCTGTCGGCTTTCTAGACTAACTCAAGCTGTAGGATAGCTCCAGAGCTGGTACGCACACCTAACGGATCCAGAATGATCAGACGCGTTCGTCTGAAGCGTCTAGAGGTCTGAATTCGGTCTGCTACTCAAGCTAGGTCTACGAAAGAATTCGTACTATACATTTTTTGAAATGATGATGAGTTTCTTGACTTAACTCGAGCCGGAGATGAGCTAAAGGGCTCTTCGGCACAGGAATCGGAAGGCAATCATCAGGCTCGCTAGTCTAAAGTATTCAGACGCCCGAACTCGGTCTGCTATCAGCTCTGGAACTGAAACAGTATTCGTATTCTTTTTTTCTTGAAATCGTGATGGTTTTCTTGATTGAACTCGAGCTGCAGATGCGCTGCATAGCTGTTCATCAGAAGGGAACCATCAGGCGCCATAGTTCTAAGTATCTAGACGCCTCTGATGGGTTGAAAAGCTATCCCTACGCTGATATTTTTCGATATGGTGATGATTTTCTCGACTCAACTCGAGCTACAGAGCTGGTTCGGCACAGCAATGGGACGACAATCATCAGACACGCTACTAGACACCTGGACTCGGTCTGCTATCAGCGCAGAAGCCGAACAGCTATTCATATTCTGCCTTTTTTTGGAGATAGAATTGGTTTTCTTGACTTAACTCGAGCTGCAGACTGGGAGCCGGCGGTAAACCGTCAACCAGGTTACCGCTGGGAGCCTCGTAGAGCTTTTGTCTCGCACAGAGCTGCTCGGAACACACGAAGGAAGTATTCTGAAGCATGAGCTGAAAAAACTCGAAAAATACGTTTTGCGGTTTCCATGCAGAGTCGGTTCCCCCAAGTGTTTTCATAGTAATGCTGCAGCTACGGACCTGAGAATTTCACTGGCAGACGCGGCATGACCCGCTACAGGTGCGAAAAATACCGGTTCTCAAAACGAATGTTCAAGTCTCGCGCAATCTTCGCCCAATCGACCCAAAGTTCCACATTGGTTTTCTTGACTTAAGTCGAGCTGCAGATGAGCTCCAGAGCTCTAAGGCACAGCAATCGGAAGGAAATCATCAGGCGAGCTATGTGAAAGTATCTAGACGCCTGAAGTCAGTCTGCTATCAGCGCTCGGGCTGACAAAACTATTTGTCCTCTGCTAATTCCTTGGAGATGGTATTGGTTTTCGTGACTTAACTCGCGCTGCAGATGAGCTACAAAGCTGTTCAGCACAGCAATCGGAAGGGAATCATCAGGCGCGCTATTTAAAAGTATATAGACGCCAGAAATCAGTCTGCTATCAGCGCTCGGGCTGAACAACTCTTCGTTACCTGCTAATTCTTTGGAGATGGTATTGGTTTTCATGATGTAACTCGAGCTGCAGATGAGCAAGGAAGCTTTACGAGTCTCCCGGCGGTAACCAGGGTTGACGGCTTACCGCCGGCGCCCAGTTCTCAGGTCTGTAGCTGCAATATTACTGTCAAAAAAACGTGGAGGAACCATCGGCCGTCTGGATGGATTTCGACATAATAGAAAATGCTATTCTTTTGAGCTGATTCTCGTGATCAGAATCAGAGCAATCGTCGGAATCGTCGGAATGAGAGCAATCTTCGTTTGGATCTCGTCGGAATCAGAGCAAATTCTCGTGATTATAAAGCTCTACGGGGGTCCCGGCGGTAGCCTGTTTGACGGTTTACCGCCTGCTCCCAGTTGGGCGGTACCAATTTCAATAATTCGTTAGAGCTCTATTCAACAACTCGTTAGAGTTCATTTTTCCGTAATTTTCGATCTTATTCTCGCCCGCCGTCTTAATCTCAGGTCGATCGGGTACCTATTACTGCCAAAAAGCATCCGGGCGGGATCGGCTGTTTGGAGTCATCTTGACAGACGTTGTCGGTTTTCTGTACTCAACTCGCCCGTCGGGGACTCCTCGAGCCGCATCGTGCGGTCAGGTGTTTTACACACTCGTGTATTGTACTACCTGCTTCGCTGGGCGCGCGGGGGCCATCTCCCGCACAGCGGCGACAAGTGCCCCATCGACGGGCACTTCCAGGTCAGCTCAGCTGATCCTGCGGTTGGCCAACTTGTGTTGTTTGTCCTCTCAGAGTGCCAGTTTTCTATCTGCCGTGGTGTGTAGTGGGCTCGGGACACGTTCCAGAGTGCATACCACAGTTCTGATTGTTGTTCTTGTGTGCCCCTTCGTTGTGCGGCACCCAGTGCAATTTTGTATGATGGATTTTGTTTCGACTAGTTGGAAAAGAAAGACGAGGATAATCAAACTGGCGATCTGTAGACAAGCTGTACTTGACGTTATGCAGTTTCATGCTCGAGATCAAGACTTTGCGACTGTTCCGAGCACTTTCCCCGCGTTGGGCTGGTGCGATAATCTCGACTATTCTCAGCGGAACTCGGAGGAGCAGTATAATCTTTTGTTGAGTGCTTTATCGGTGCCAGAGCCGAAGACCGTTCACACATATGAGAAGCAGGAAATACATCTGACCACTGAAGTTGCTCCTGTTGACACGTGTAACCTTCTGACCTCGGCGGGCTCAGATCATTTGCAGAGACAGGGAATGGAGGATTCTACGCACCATGATGTGTCCGTTTCGTCTGTACTAGCTACCGTGCCAGTCGCAGTCCAGGCTGATCCGATTGTGACGCCAGCTTCCGTGCCCACTTTGGTGCCAGTTGCAGACCAGGTGCAGTCCAATCCGTGGCGGACTCCATGTGTGGGAGTTTCTCAGAATGTTGGAGTTTCTCAGATTGGTGGGTCTCTTATTCCAGCCGCGGACGTTTTCCAGAATGTGGGAGTTCCTCAGAATGTGGGAGTGTCTCAGCAGGTGGTCTCCCCACATCATGATGTGCCCGAGTCGCGCGTTCCTGCTGTGCCCGTTTCGCCGGTGTCATCGTTGTCAGAATGCGAGGAGGCGGAGGCGGAGGAGGAGGAGGAGGCTTTGCAGGAGAAGGAGGTGATGGAAGAGGATGAGGATGACTCGCAGCACAATCAAGCACCCGACGCGATTGTTGTTGTTGAAACAACAGTAGAGCTCGTCCCAACAAACCTTCGGATCAGAAAATATTGCTTTCAACGGCCGATTGTTATGGACAGGCATGCTTTTGCTTCCGCCTGGCAACAGTGGCAACGTGGTTTGGATCCCGAGGCGCTCTGTAGCAGTGCTCCAGGCAGTGAACCTGTTCAATACACGGCCCCCCATACATTCCAAGAGTTGAATATGCTTCAACGTCTTCTGGGCAGAGGCTACTCCCATGCGGATATCTCGTACTTCGAGGGCTGTCTGATTGCAGCGGGCTGGGATGAGGAGCTCGGCGTAGACTCCAAGTCCTGTATAGAGTTACTTCCGCGGGGATGTGGTGGACGGTGGGGGAGTTTCTGCAAAAATCGGGTCACGATGTGGCATGCCTTGGAGTGTAGCGAGGTCTGGGATGGTGCTTTCCACGACGAAGAGCTCATGAATGATTTTCTTGAGTCCGTCCTTGCTCGTCTAAGACGTGACGGGGCGAGGATCTGGGAAGACGTTCGGCAAAGTTTGATGTAATCTCGCTCAGCTGCGCACTTGATCATTGACGGGGTTCTTGTTCTGCATGTCGTGTGTGTTCGGTGATGCGTGAGCTCTCTCACTTTTATCTTGTTTGTTGAAATGGTGTATGACATGCCTCGCCTTGTGATTGAGTCCCTGCTGTTCTTCGCTCCCCTCTCCTCCTTGCTGCTTTCGCCTCTGGGCTCGCTTTGTCTCTTTGGGCTCCCCCGCTCTCCCGCTGGCTTTCTTTCGCTCCCCGCTTCTGGGCTCATAAGAGATATGTGCAGTGTTATTTTGCACGTCGTACCCTGCTGACTCTCTCTGTCTCATACCTCTGCCTGCCTGCTCACTGGCGCGACGTCGGTGGTGCTGGTTTCGGGGCAGTGTGGGCAACCCCAGTACAGTTCATCCATAATTAAGGCTTTGGACGTTCCCGGAGTGAGTGGCTTCTTTGATGGAGGCCGTTCTTCTGAAAGTTGTGGCGGTGGCTCGGTTCTCGTTCTGTACATGCTTCTAACGCTTCCTTTTCATCTTAATCATCTGGTTGGCCCCGTTTCTCCTCTTCCGCTCCTGTGTGCAGTGACTCAGGCTGATCTTCTTGTTGCAAAGCACCTCATGACTGGTGTGGCGGCGGTCTTTCGGGTGCTTAGCCTGTTTTGCCCCATCTGCCTTGGGCTGTGACTCGAGCGGGCCTGATCTCAGGCTTGTGGCTCTGCGCAAAGCAGAAAACCAAGGTTAACGGTTTGCCGCCGGCGCCCAGTTTGCCCACCCGGCCCGGGCGAACAATGTGGTAACTTGGTCGGTTTTCCGATTTGAAAGATATTTCGCATTCATTTTGAGAAGCCAGATTTTTCGCACCTGTAGTGGGTGATGCCGCGTCTGCCAGTGCAATTCTCAGGTCCGTAGCTGCAATATTATTATCAAAACACTCGGCGGAACCGACTTTCGGAAAGAACTGAAGATTTTTTTTTTTTTTTTTTTTTTTTTTTTTTTTTTTTTAAATTATTATTATTATTATTATTATTATTATTATTACTATTATATTTATATATATATATATATACATTCAAAACAAAAATCTCAGCTCACCCTCGAGAAAGCCTCTTCCATGTGTTCCGAGCAGCGCCGTGCGAGAAAAGAGCTCTACGAGGCTTCCGGCGGTAACCTGGTTGACGGTTTACCGCCGGCTCCCAGTTGGCGCTCGCGCGGCCCGGGGGGCGACGCCCCGGGCGCGCAGCTCGCGGCCCTGAGCATCGGAGCCTATCGACGCCTTCTAATCATCGCGTGCGTGCTTATTTGCGTGTGCTTGTTTGTGTGAGTGCCTCTTTGCTATCCGGGTTTTGGGCGCTACCACGTGTCAACCTGGGGTCGTTTTTTCGAAGATTGTGAGAGATTTTGAAATTCGTTTTGGGAATCCAAATTTTTATCCTCTGCAGTCGATCATGGCTCGTGCTGCAATATTCCGATTTTTAAGACTAGGAGGAACCGACGATGTGTAAAACCCGAAAAATAACAGTTCTTCAGTTTTCAAGATCATATTCACGAGCGTTTTTCTATTGTTATCTGGGAACTAATTTGGTCTCTACAGAGCTCTACGAGGGTCCCGGCGGTAACCTGGTCGGGCAGAGTTTACCTCCTGCTCGGCCAGGCCTCACCGCTGGGGTCCCCCTCGTCTCGAGCTGCATTGTGCAGTAAGGAGTCTTTGGTTCCTCGCACTGTACACGGTGCTCTCACTATGAGGGACGACGGCGGCGCCGCGTTGGCTGCATCTCTTGTGGAGGCAGCGGTCCGCGCTGCTGTTCAGGCAGGTGCCCCGCGCAGGACTGTCGCAGCCGTCGCGGCTGCCGTGGCCTCGGTCATGGCGGCGACGCGGTGTGGCGTTGGTCCGGCGCAGGGCGCCCCTGATCCCGCTGCCGCCAGTTCGGCCGGATCCCGGCGGCAGCGGAGGAGGCTGAAGAAGAAAACTATGATGTGCAGGTCGGGGCAGGATGCTGTCCTTGGGGAGCGTGTCGGGCAGACCCTAAAGGCTCAGGATGTTGATCATGAGATATCCTGTTATCACAGGTCCAGTGTTGATCATGGCGCCTCTGATTTTCATGTTGGGAGCTCTTCATCTAGGCGAGTCCAGTTTGATGATCGGTCTTCAGTGGTTTCTTATGAGATACCCCTTCAAGCGAGGCTGAGTCCCATATCGAGGAGGCCGAAGAAGAAAACTATGAGTTGCAGGTCGGGGCATGATGCTGTCCTTGGGGAGCCTGTAGGGCAGACCCTAAAGACTCAGCGTGTTGATCATGAGGTAGCGCACGTGGCTTCGCACGTTCCTGTTCCTGCTCAGACGGCAGCTGATGTGAAGATGTCGGAGTTGGAGAAGGATAGCGAGGATAACATGTCTGTTGTTTTTGCTCCTGTTAAGTCGGCAGCTGATGTTAAGATGTCGGAGGTGGAGAAGGAGAACGAGGATGTGGAGATTCGTGGAGGAGGAAGCTCATCGGACTCAGGGGATACATTTGCGGAGTTGGGAAAGATTCAGCAGATGGGGTCCACGAGCGTCTCATCATCGGCACGCGAGGCGGCGGAGGGCGTTCGCCAAGATATTAAAGCAGTTGGCAGTAAAGTAACGGCAGTGGCTCTGCGGGAGGAGCAGTCTGGCTCTGCCAACTTGTTGGGTGAATTTCAGAAGATGGTGGCTCATCAGACGCAGAGTGTGACGACGGCGGTCGCAGCGGTAGATAGTAAGGTGGATGCCGTCAGGACGACGAGCGCCCATGACATGCAGAGATTGACTGAAGGAGTACCCCAAGATATTATATAAGTAGGAAGTAAAGTAACAGCACATGCACAGAGACTATGGAGCTTGAGCAGAAGATGCAAGGTCTTCCTGGGGGATGTTTCAGAGCTGGTTCAACATTGACTCGGTGATAACTGATTACTTGGAGTACGAACTATTGTGATCTGGGACTGCGTTGCTTTTCTTCATGCCTGTGTGTGGTTGTGCATGCACGTGTGTTGAATAAGAGCTTCGCTTGATCCCTCAAAGTAGGTCATTCGTTGCTTCCTTGATTTGAGTGCTCATTGACCTTTGAACGTGACTTTCCGTGATTTGTCACGTGGTGCTTCAAAGTAGGCCTTTGATCTGGTCGACACTACGGTTGCCTCAAAGAAGGACGACACTACGGTTACCTTGATCACTTGCATGTTGTGATTGTTTCTTGGTCTGTGATGCTCTCTCTCGTTGCTGCTCGCTTCATTTGTAGCGGCGACGTGAGGTGTAGTAGATACTTCAAGAGTATCACGCTTTTCAGGGTACATCCAGCCCACAGGGGATGGCTGCACCAACCCGACCGCCCTTGTAGGGCCCCGTGGTCGGACCGCAAACCGCAAAAAAAACTTTTTTGACCAGAGCTTACCTCCTGGTCAGCCAGGCCTCACCGCTGGGGATCCCCCTCGTCTCGAGCGGCATTGTGCCGTGCGTGTGGTTTGGTTCTCCTTACTGAACACGGTGTCTTGTGGTTGCTTTTGCCTGAGTACCGTGCACATTTCATCGTGCACATTCGCATTGCGGCATCGTGTGGCTGTAAGTGATACATCCATCAAACTATTCTCTGTTGGATCAGAAGTGAGCGATCTTACAGTTTCTTTTACCAGCATCGGTTGTTGGAGTGATCGGCTTGCTTGTCCTTCCACCAAATTTTACTATTGTATCGGTACAGTTCACATCACGGCGTGGAACACCCAACCCAGCCCTTCGTGGGAGAGCGGGATGCTGCCTCCGAGTGTTGAGTCGGAATCTCAGTGTGATATCGTGTACCTACCATCGATTGCAATGGCGGGGTCTAGTGATGTCGCGATGGCAGAGGCTGAGACTGAACGCAAAGGAATGAGGGAGGAGGAGCAGACGGGTTCAGCTAACCTGTTGAGCGAACTTCAGAGAATGATGGCACAGCAAACGCAGAGTGCGACGGCGGCCGTCCACACAGCTGTTGATGGGAAAATTGAGGCGGTCAAGGCGGCAATCACAGCAGTTGACAGTAAGGGGGGCGCCGTCCAAAAATCTTTCAATCAGGATATGCAGGCTCTTTCACGCAGGCAAGCGGATCTCGAGACCAAGTTTCTGAAGACGGGATGGCTGTGATGGGACGGCCTCTGAGACGTCCACTAGATTGCCAGCCGCTTCCAACCAGGGGGCAGGCACAGCTCCTGGGCGGTTAAACAGCTACTGGGAACCAAGCTTTGTGGAGTGCAAGGGGTGGGTTACTGATTGGAACAATCATGGCTTGAGATCCGGACAGAAGATGGCTCAATATGTTCTCTCGACCATCCTCAACCCAATCAAAGATCCCATCATTCAGCCTGTTGAATGGTGCAATTGCATCGACGAGGAGACGACGACGAACGCCATGCCGGGGAGGGAGTATTTCGGATATGGACGTTTGCGAATCTATTTCAAGAAAGGTACCCCAGGACAGAAGTTGTGGTCGCTTCGACGGTCATTGATGTCAAACCTGGCCCTTGGCAATGACGATACCAATAGACTACCGTGGTCCTCGGTGGCCAATATTCGTGTGTCTGTGGAGGTTGCCCTATGGAAGACCCCGCGCGTCCAGGCTTCAGGCCAGTGTCATGCTGTGTGGGCTCAGGTGTGCAAGAATGGGACGATCATACGCTCAGGGCTTGGCAGTGGCCTGGGGAAAACATGTGTGGGCACGTGCACCCAGTGAGTCGCAGAATGCAGGTCCGATTGTCATGATATATCAACCAGGGCCACATGCCCAGGAGGGATGGACGATTCGGGACGAGATCAAATCATATGAGCCGAACCTGGACATAGCAGGCCTCAAAGTACGACTCTCAGCGCCGTGACGACGGGAGGTCCGTCTAGGCTCGTGGAACCTACGACAGAGTGGACAACTCACTATCCACACAATACTTAGTGCGATGATGGGGGCTGATGTGACACTCTTGGGGGTGCAGGAGTGTCAGAATCTTTGGGATCATCGTTCAGAGCTGTCATGTTCGGGTGAGGGTGCCAGTCGCACGATTTTTGACTGCTCTCGCAAGGTTGCCATCCTGTATAGGGACAATTGGCCGGAGCACCGCCTCGCTACTTTCAAGGGGAAAGGTTGCGTTGCCATAGGTTTTACGACGGTCACGGTTGTATCATGCTATTTGCCCAATGCTGAAGATGCCACGTTGAAGAGTGATGACATTAGGAATGAAAAGGTTCAGAACATTGTTTATAATATGAATGAGGCCCTAGAGAAGTATTTCCACAGGTACCCCGCGAGGTCCAGAAGGCTGTGTTGTGGACGGATGCGAATGTGGAGCTGTCGCCTGATACTACCTGTGACGGGCTACAAATTACGGGGGATGGTCTGCTGGAATCAACTCTTCTATACTCGGGTGGGGCTTCTCGGGTACGTTGGAGGAGGAGGGAGGCTATGAAGGAGGCGCTTGTTCAGTTCTGTGGGAGGTGGAGGATTGTGATGGCCAACACTTTTGGACCTAGAAGGCCTACTTGGATCCCGTCAGGTCTCGGGGCTCCCAGTGTCTTGGATTATATTGTGTTACCCGGTACACAGTCTGATGTGGGGGTAAAATTTATCCAACCGCTTGGGGCGACGGCACTGACGGCAGTATCAGATCATGCGTTGCTACATGCCACATTGCAATGTGCTCCGACGGGTGTTCGTAGGCAGAAGCCGAAGGTGACGAGGGCCTCCAGCCTTGTCCACTGGGCGCCTCAGGATCCTCAGGCCTACGCTCGTGAGGTGGAGATTGCCTTCACCACAAACGTTTCAGCTCCTGTCGGGTCTCCTGCCGCGACGCTTGAGGAGGGCTGGGAGCTGGTCAGCCGTTCCCATCCTCGTGTGGCGCGCCAGCTTAGGACCGTGGTGGAGGAGGAGGGTAACAGCACCGACAGTACGGAGACTATGATGGAGGACACAGAGCCGCAACTGGCAACATTTTGTCTTACAGCGGATGTGACGACACAGAGTGCTCAAGCTGTTGCGGAATCACCTATTTGTGAAGGCGAACTCATCAATGCGGCGATTGTGTCTGCGGCCAGTCTCACACCTCATGCACAGGGGCGGCAGGTGCGTCGTCCGAAGAAGCCAGAGGACTTGTGGAGGATGGAGGAGGACATGAAACAGCTGAGGAGGGAGAGGAGGTGGGAGGACTGCAAACAGTTACGACGGCTTTGCCGGCCTGCGAAGAGAAAGTACCATGCATAGCTTGTCAGGGTTCAAGTTACCAGGGAAGGACGGAGTAAGCGTACGTACAATCAGGTACTGGAGGTAGTTCAGGAGGATGGTGGGATACACAGATCTGAGGACTTGGAGGAGTGGGAGGCGGAGGTTGGACGGTTTGCATGCGCCACTATTCAGTGCGAGGAGGCTCGCAGCGCTAGTGCTCAGACGTTGGAGACGGCGAGGTGTGCAGCAGCTGCCGCGCATCGGGCACTGGACATTCGCATGTCCTTGGTGTTGCGTGCGCGTGCACGACTGAAGAAAGGGGGTGCTGCGTCGTGCGATGACGTGTCGCCTGAGATGCTCAAGTTGCTTCCTTGGGCGTGTGTGCGCCGCGTGCGTGACTTCTTTCAGCGCTTGGCGAGTCGGGAGCATCTCACACCGCAGTGCTGGATAAAATTTCTTGTTACATGGAACCCGAAGTGCCCCAAAATGACACAGCTCAAAGACACTAGGAAGCTATCCCGCATACCTCTTTATGTCTAAGTGATACAGTCTGTGTGTCACTATACTTGCGGAGGAAGAGTTGACAACGCCCCGACCTCATACGTGCTTGTTTAACTTTACGGCGGGTAAAAACAACCACATGCAACCACGGCGGTGCTCAAGAGGCTCTCACAACACGCGTGTCTTTGGGGCAAAGTGGAATCGCTGTATCTTGGGAGTGCAGACGTGCTTCAGTGCTTCGACCATGTGACGTTGACGTTGGCGTGCAATAGTCTGGTGTCCCTGGGTTTCCCTTCGGAGCTCATATTTGCCCTCTTGGAGCCCATGCGTGAGAACATGTGTCAGATGTCTTTTGAAGGTGTACGGTGGACGGATTGGGTGTCTTGGGATAGGAGTATTCGCACGGGAGGAGTGGAGAGCCCCTTCCTGTTCAAGGCGGTGTCAGTGTATCTCTGGGAGAAGGTTGTGCGGCAGTGGGAGGAGAACGACTATGGGTACGAATCGGAAACCCCCTTGAGTGGAGGTAGGAGGAGGATTACACATGCTCTTTTGGCGGATAGCTTGTATGTGTGCGCACGGTCCTTGGACGAGCTTTGGGAGATGATGTCTATGCTCACGGCGCCGTTGGCTCAGGCGGGCCTGCGTTGGAAACCCTCATCGATTGGATACCTCTTGTGTGGAGGCTGGCCTTGCTGTTCTGATACCGAGCTTCGTGTGTGCGTTCCTGAGTATGATGAGGAATTGGTCCTACCACGTCTTCGCCAGATGTCTGCTCTGGGGGTGGAACTCTTCGATGACTGGAGTGATCATCGGGACCTACTTTGTCATGTACAACGTGCCAGGCGTGCGTGGATGTGTGATGTGCAGTTCTATCGCTGCAGACAGTTACCTATGCGCGATCGTTATATTCGCTACATTGCGCGGGTGCAGTCCATTGTGTTGTACGCATGTGAAGGTATGACGGCGGATGAGGGTACTATTCAGAAGTTATATGCGTGGGAGGGACAACTGCTTGCGATTATGGGGGGCCTTCGCAAGAAGGCGAGTGAGGATTGGACAGTGTATACTCAGATGCGGCTGCGATATGGTCGCCACCACTTCGCTAGGTGCGGCTTCCAATCGCTCGTGCAAATATTTCTCAGAAGGCAGTTTGATTGGGCAAAGGATGTGGCATCGTTCGCTTGTCTGCAGACGTGTGCACCAACGATTGCTTCCACGTCGGTGGAGGGGGCGCCAGCCAATCGGTGCCAGCGGACGAGGATCTTCCGTGAGACGGTGAGGGGCCAGCGGCAAAGACTCTCGACCGCCCAGCCCGTTGAGGCACCGACACCAGCACCACCTGTGTCGGATGACATGCCGAGGCCCTTTGTTCTTTCACGTGTGGCGACGTTGCATGGATTCGGGGAGTGGACGGAAAGGAGGGAGGCCAGGATTACAGCAAGTGGGAGGAGGACGGAGATAACCAAACTAACAAGGAGGAGGTTATCTACAGGCTACAGGCCGTGGGACTTCTTATTTGTGCAGGCTGCTGGTGTGAACTGGTGGCGTCATTTCAATTGGAGCAAACATGGCTTTCGCGAGTTTGCCACTGCTCGACTGTGTGCGGCGGGATTCTCACATAGGTTGGAGGGCTTTATCTTTAAGGGGGGGGGGAAATCAGATGCCCAGAGAAGAGGAGGAGGAGGAGGAGGACACACAGCCAACACAGGCGGCGCTTGATCGTATTGCCAAGCGCCTTGCCGCCAACTTTGAAAGGGAGGTCCGCTTCGAACGACGAGGCGGAGTTGCGATGGAGCTTTTAGGTGACTCCATGCTGATAACCAACTGGATGAGGGGAAAGTGGAGCTGCAACAACAACGTATGCCGATCGCAGGTGGGGGAGGTTATTGATTTGCTAGACGGTGCTTGCCGTAACTTTAATCTGCAGGGCCCTGCCACAGGGTGTGATCTGTGGCGTCATCACTTTCCTGAAGGCAATGAGCGTGCCGACCGACTTACTTGGGAAATCAGACATCTACCATTACAATCGAGGTATAGAAGCGTTCAGCAACATATAACAAATACCAAAACATTGATCGCACTCCGTGGTGCGTACGACGGTGGCGTTAGTGCAGGTGCTGGGGGAGGATGGTGGCTGGATGGAGAGTTCACTAGTGAGCCATCTGGTGAAGGGGTTGGTGATTGCCTGCGCACGTTTACCCGTCCATTGGCGGAGGGGGCTTTTGGCCTGCTTCCCGATGCGACGGTTACGCAGTGTGAGCTTGAGGCCGCTTCGAGACTTGCCCGCTCTGCTTGCAAGATACTCCGAGAGTATCGCGTTTTTCAGGGTACACCCAACCCACAGGGGATGGCTGCACCAACCCGACCGCCCTTGTAGGGCCCCGTGGTCGGACCGCAAACCGAGAAAAAAACCTGGTTGACGGTGTGCCGCCGGCTCTCATTTTACTGGGCGCCGCACATGCTTACGCGCGTGCAGTCTACGCCCCAGAGCGAAGTCCGGCGGGGGGTGGCAAGGAAAACGAGGTGCTTGATGCGCGCGTACGGGAGCAATTTCGCGAGCCGCCACGTCGTGCTCCATGAGACCGTGCCCTCGCGCGCGCAATGCGAGATTGCGGCGCCCGCATTGCGCGAGGAAGCTCTGCGAGATCTCGGTGGTCTGACGGTTTACACCGGGCTTCCAGTCAGAGAGGACATTGTGGCGATCTGGAGTTTTGTTACAAACAATTAAACATTGGAAAGGGATACCTCGTAGAGCTCTTCGGCATCGATGAGCTAGAGGAATTCCGACGCGGGGTGCAGCTAGTTCGCCGTCCCAGCCCGGGCGGACAATGCGGTGACCTGGGGTCGGTTTTTCGAAGACTACGAGATTTTGAAATTCGTTTTTAGAACCCGGGTTATGCAGCGTCTGCCTGTCGAATTCCCAGGTCTGTCCGCAGTATTACTATCAAATCACTTGGCAGAACCAATTTGAGATGAAACCGAAAAACATGTTTTTTATCGATTTTCCAGCTCCCGCTTGGAAAAGCTCCCTTTCATGTGTTCCGAGCAGTGCCGCGCGGGAAAAGAGCTCTACGAGGTTGTGAGATGATTGCAGCACAACGGCTCTGTATGGCCGTGGAGCACATTTTGGGTAGCGTCTTTCATCCAAGCAGCTGACTCATTTCATCTTGCTTGGAGCTCTCCAGCACCTTTACAATTTCACATGTTGTACTGCATCCTTTTCCCTGTTCCTGCATCCTATTCCGTTGCCTATGCCTCAGTGGCTCGGCAGTGTGATGATAAGAGATGCCCTCTCTAGCTACCCTGTGCTCCGTTTGGGAGTCTTAGGGCTCAGCTGTCACAGCTGTCCGCGCCCTGACTCAAACTCAAAAAACCTGGTTGACGGTTTACCGCTGGCTCCCAGTTTGAAAGTTCGTTTTGAGAATCCAGATTGTGTCTTGCAGTCGATCATGGCGCACATCATGGTGCAATTCTCAGGACTATAGGTGCAGTATTTCGATCAAAGGATTTCCTGGAGCCGTCATTGTGCGAAACCCGGAACATATATTTTACAAGTTTTCTTGTTCAGTTTGCAGAGCACTTTCTCCTTCTTATCTGACACTCATTGAGATGCAGAGCTCTACGATGGTCTCGGCAGCAACCTGGTTGACGGTTTACCGCCGGCTCCTAGTTGAACTGCTTCTGGAGGGGAAGCGCCTTCTGGCTGAGCTCGAAACCACTTCCGCTAGGGAGAGACAGAAGAGAAGAAACATAGATTATGCCTGTGCGTGTTTGCGTTTTCCGTGTCTGTGTGTTTATAGCTCGTAGAGCTTCCCAGAGAGCGCAAGCAGCGAAGCTAGAAGAGTTATTCCAGCGCGCTCGGGGGAGCTGGCAAGGAATCTCGACAGAAGTGCTGCCTTATATTGCCAGCTTAACTGTAGGTCAATCCCGTACCTATTACTGCGGACAGGCATTTTGGCGGGAATGGCTGCTGGGTGATCTTGGGAGGTGCTTTCGGTTTTCTTCACTTAACTCGAGCTGTAGGGAGCTGAATCCAGAAAACTACTTGCACTCCGCTAATTTTTGAGATGGCGATCGTTTTCTTGACGGGATTTGAGCTTGAGATGAGCTACAGAGCTTTTTGTCACAGAAATCGGAAGAAAATCAAGAGGCGCTAGTCTGAAGCATGTAGACGCCCGAACTTGGTCATCTACCAGAGCTCGGTCTGAAAACAAATATTCTGCAACAATTTTGAGACTTTCTTGAGAGAACTCCAGCTGCAGACGAGCTGCAGAGCTGTTTGGCACATGAATCGGACGGGAAACATCGAGTATTCAGATGCCCGAACTCGTCGCGCTTCCAGAATTGGAACTAGAAAAATTTGATCTCCTCCTCCTTCTCTTCCTCATCCCTTCCATCTCCTTTCTTCTTCTCCTCCAGTCCTCCTCCATGAAGCCACACCCTCGCGCGTGCGCGGAATGCGAGATAGCCTCGCTTGGATTGCACGAGGAAGCTTCTGTTGTGTGTGTGTGTGTGGTATATGATCTGTTCCTTCTGTGTCTGTACGTGCGTACGTGTATGCGTGGGCGCGTTTGTGAGTGCCTCTTCGCTATCGGGGTATCTGCGTGAGCTCGTTTGTGGTAACCTGGGTCGTTGTTTCAAGATTCTAAGAGATTGAAGCATGCTTTTTGGGAACCCAGAAACTCAATCTCATATCGACCGGACAGAATACTGTCAAACAGCATGTGGGCGGGATCTGCTGTTTAGTGTCATCTGGGCAGATTCTGTTGAATTCCTTGACTTGAGTTTTGCTATAGCTACAGATCTAATGCACGTAGAATGATTGGTCTCGTTAGTCTGACATCTAGATGTCTGAACTCTGCTATCAGAGCTCGGCCGAGACAAGTATTCGTACTCAGCTAATTTTTCATGGGGGTAATGATGAGTTTCTTGATGTAACTCGAGCTGCGGATGCGCTACAGGACTGTTTGACACAGCAATCGAACAAAAAGCATCCGACGCACTGGTCTGAAGTATATAGATGCTCGCACGCGGTAGGCTACCAGAGCTGGATCGAAGCAGACCACTCTGCTAATTATTCTGATGATGAGTTTCGTCATGTAACTCGAGCTTCAGATGAGCTCCAAAGCTGTTTAGCACATAATTCCGAAGGGGACGATCATACGTGCAGGTGACTTTCTTGATATACGTCAAGCTGCATATTATCTCCAGAGCTGTTTGGCACATTCATCGGAACGAAATCATCAGACGCGCTGGTCTGACGATCTAGATGCTTAAACTCGGTCTGCTTCCAGAGTTTGGAACCAAGAACCTAGTCGTATTCTATTTTTACGAAGATAGCGATGCCTTCCTTGCACAGCAATTGGAGCAGCAGAAGCGCTGCTTGCAGGTCTGCTTCCAGAACCGGAAGCAGCAATATGCGTAGCTCTGCTTCGTCCTCTTTCTGCTTCTTCTCTTTTTGTTCATCTTTTCTCCTCTCTCGCCTCTGTCCCTCCCTCCTTCTTCCTATCTCCCTTCTCTTCTTCGACATCGTCACTCTTCTTCCATCCGGTCTTCCCTCTCCTGTTCGTCATCCTCTTCTTCGTCCACCCCCTCCTTCCCTTCCGCCTGCTCCTTCTTCTCCTCCTTCTTCTCTTCCTCAGCCTCCTCCATCTCCTTTCTCCTCGCTCCTTCTTATCCTCGAGTCCTCCTCCTCAATGAAACCGCGCGCTCGCGCGCGCGGAATGCGAGATTGCCGCCCGCATTGCGCGGGGAAGCTCTGCGAGTTCCCGCAGGAACCAAGATTGACGCTTTACCGCCGGCTCCCATTTTGTTCGCTGTAGTCGATCATGTCGCGTTGATGCAAGTCTGGGGACTGGAGGTGCAGTGCCTTAGCAAAACACTTGGAGGAACGAATGTCGTATAAACTCAAACACAGTTGCCTGCAGTATCGAGGCGTCTGAGTTTGGTCTGTTACCAGAGCAAGTCAAAAGCTATTCGCAATTTTTCAGAGATGATGTTTGTTTTCTGTACTTCGAGCTGTAACCTAGCTACGGAGCTCAGATATACACCATTCGACAGGCAATGCCGAGAAGCGCTAGTCAAAAGCATTTTGACGGCTGAGCTCGGTCTGCTACCAAAGCTGTGTCTGAATTATTTGCGCGCTTCAAATTTACGACAAATGGTGCTGGGTTTCCGTATTTAATTCGAGCTGTAGGCAAGCTACGGAGCTGGGAAGCAAACTCTTCGAATGGAAATGATCACGAGCGCTAGTCTATAGTATCGCGACGTCTGAGATATGTCTGCTACCGGAGCTGCGACCGACAAACTATTTGTGTTCAAGCAGCTATCAAGCTCGCATTCTCTACACGTGGGGGGAGCCTCTTAAGATTTAGATATATTTTGGAAACGTACGTTCAGGTTATGTCGTGTGCTTTCTAGCGTGGGTGTTTGTCTCAACCAGGGTTGACGGTTTACCGCCGGCTTCCAGTTCGTTTTTTACTTCGTAGAGCTCCTCGGCATCGAGGAGCTCGAGGAATTCCGGCGCGGGGCGCAGCTAGTTCGCCCGCCCGGGCGGGCAATTCGTTTTGAGAACCAGTATTCTTCGCGCCTGTAGTAGGTTATCAGGCCCGTAGCTGCAGTATCACTATCAAAACATTTGGCGGAACCGACTTCGCAGAAAACTTCAAACTTCGAGTTTTTTAAGCTGATATTCAAGGAAGCTTTCTCGTCGTATTCTGAGCACTACTTCGCGTGGCAAGAGCTCTACGAGGGTGCTGTTGGTAACCTGGTTGACGGCTTACCGCCAGCTCCCAGTTCGCCCGCCCGGCCGGGCGGACAATGTGTGAAGTTTGGATCGGTTGGGCGGACATTGTGAGAGGTTTTGACCATTCGTCTTGGAATCCCAGACTTCTGTTCCGTGCAGTCGGTCATGACGCGTTCCATGGTGCAATTCTGAGGGCTGCAGCTGCAGCGCAGCTCTCGAAAATTAGGGAGAGATGTCGGCCGTCGGGATGTATCCCCCCAGATGAAAATGGCTGCGTGAACTTAACTCAAGCAGGAAGCAAACTACACAGCTCCAGTCGTTTTTAGCAGCTGTACTAGGTCATGGCGCGTCGGCATGTGAAATTCTCGGCTCCTGAGCTGAAGTATTACTATCAAAACTCTAAGCGGAACGAACTTCGTAGGGAATTGAAACAATAGGCATTCTTCGAGTTTGTGAGCTGATTTTGAAGGAATCTTTGTCGTGGTATTCTGAACACTATTACGCGTGTCAAGAGCTCTACGAGGGTCCCGGTCCCGTGGTCGGAGGACATATTTATTGATTGTCGGTGCACAGTACACTTTCATTGACTGTCGGAGGATACGTTCGTTGACTGTTGGAGTACACATTCATTGATTGTCGGTGTACACATTCATTGACTGTTGGAGTGCATTCATTGATTGTTGGAGGTTCACTGATTATTGGAACATACATTCATCGATTGTCGAGATTCATAACTGATAATTGTTAATTCATTGCATGAGGTCTTACTTTGATAATTGATAATCTCATTGCATGAGGTCTTACTTCAACAGCATTGATGCTCTCTCTCGTTGCTCTTCGCTTCATTTGTAGCGGCGACGTGAGGTGTAGTAGATACTTCAAGAGTATCACGTTTTTCAGGGTACATCCAGCCCACAGGGGATGGCTGCACCAACCCGACCGTCCTTGTAGGGCCTCCTGGTCGGACCGCAAACCGCACAAAAAAATTGGCTGACGGTTTACCGCTGGCTCCCAGTTCCTCGAGCTCGCAGGTGTCAGATATGGAGCTGGAACCGCAGCGTAGCCCCAGAGAGCGTTCCGGTTTTCGTGAGATAATGTATATATGGAGCTCTACATGGCCCGCGGTAGTGTGGTTGACGGTTTACCGCGGGCACCCATTTTGTGTAATCCAAAACTGGAATGACTCGTAGAGCTTCCCAGATAGCAGAGTGGCGAAGCTTAAGATATAAAAAGGGATCCGTTCTGGGTTAGTCGACAAAAAAGGCTCGACGGACACATTAATGACATTTGCCTAGGTGGAAAGACTGTTGGGAGATGTTTGATACGTCACTTTTGATGGAGTATTTTCGGTACACTTTGATCTTGTCTCTGTTCGCCATCTTGATCCCAGGTCGATCGGGGCATTTTGAAGAGCAAACTCCAACAGGGCGGTAAGTCTCCCTGAGACCATATCCTTGTGCGCGCGTTCGGTTGGTCGTAGTGCTCTCGAGATTTAGTGCAGCTACATACCTCTCGATTACACGAAACGATTCGGCAGCCTCCATGGTATCTGTAACCAGTCTCCAGAGAGCTGAACTCGGTTTGCTAGTCGAGCTGAATCCGAAAAAGGAGCTTCGTACTGCAACATTGCATTGATTTTTCGTTTTCGTAAATCTCGAGATTCAAGGAGAGTTAAGATCTCTAGCACGATGGTGATATGACGAATAGCTTGCTCGATCCGACATCCAGAGAGCTGAGCTTGTTTGCAACTGGGGCTATGGGCGAACATTAATTTCACTCTGCAGTGATTTTCAGTCGAAGTATTTCAGCCTAAAACTTGGAATTTTGAATGAATTCAGGGCTCTGCTTGAGTCAGCATGCAGGCTCTCCTGTTTCTCCTAGATACTTGAGCCCAGTTTCCTATCAGAGCTATACTCGAAGAACTAATCTTGCTTTGCTACCGTTCTGCTGCGCCGCGCGGTATTTCTGCTAACTGCCGAGATTTTCAGCAGCTGCAAAGCTCTTGATTGAAGCAGCTGCTTCGGCAGCCCCGGACGCAACAGCCTACAGCCTCGATGTTTCCAATCTATTATTATGTAGAGAGATCTGTGCTCGGACAGAAGCTTCGTTGACGGTTTACCGCCCGCTCCCAGTAGCAGGGCCCCAAAGGCGTGAAAAGCTCGGCGAAGCTCCCTGAGAGGACCTTAAGAGAGCTTCCGCATAACCTCGTGGAGGGTTTCTGGGCACGCGCACTGGGATTTTTTTGGGATAGCTCTTTGAGAGCCAAGAAGGTTTCAGAGTAGAGGCTGGACGCTGCTGGTGGCCGCAGAAAGAATTTCGTTGCAGTCCAGCATCCTCGGCGCAGCCTGCTTGAGACTGCAGCGTGTTCCGGAAGCTCCCCCACCAATGCGTTCCCGTAGAAGGTCTCCCAGACGTCTCGCCTAGGACAGATTTCGGTTCGGCGATGTGCGCCAGGGAGCTGGCGCCGCCGCTGTATTGACGTCCGCGGCAATTCTGCGGCTCTGCTTATTTCCTGTATAATTTGGAGAAGATTGAAAAAGCTTCTGATTAAGAAGCCGGTGCTCCGAAGCTCGTTCCGGCAGCAGGCAGACGCTCCGGCGGCGGGTTGTTCGAAGATGCAACGTTGCGGCAGGCCCTGTGCTTCTCGTTTCCCAGGACGCTTGCCTGGAGCTTTCCAGAGGTTTTTCTTTCGAAGGCTCTTTCCAGCTCTGCGTGCCTCTTGGTCGACCAGAGCGAGAGGAGGCATTTTGCGGTAGGGTGAGGCTAGTTTGTCAATCTGTCCAGAATGTATCATATGACAATCTGCTTCTTCTGTAAATTGTGAAAGATTCGGCGTCTTCTTGTGAAACCCAAGATATTCCTGTTCAGAGCGCAAGATTTTCAAGAAATCACACGTCTTGGAGAATTTCTAGATATTACACAAAAAAGTGTATCAGGGAAGAAGTGTTTCTGCATCTGGAGTGATCTGTCGCGTTCGCTTGCGAAATCATTTGCCTGCTGGATGCAATAAGCACCAGTGAAACTGACTGCCTTCAATCCCACAAGATGTGGTTCTTCAGTTTTGAAGCTGAACACGCAGAAAGCTTTCTGTCGGCGTTAACAGCGCTTTCATGTGTGTAAGCGGCTCGACCCGGTCCCCAGCGGTAACCTGGTTGATGGTTTACGGCCGGCACTCAGTCACTCAGTCTGGGGCACTTTGGGAAGCATTCTCTGGGGCCAGCTACATGGAGAGGAGTCTTGGGCGTGAAGCTTCCCTCCCCCCGGGCCAGATCGAAAGTCGGATTGGGGAAGTCTTCTCTTTGTAATTGTGAGGGGCCCAAGCTGCTAAACCTCGGTGACCGGTCTGCGCCTCCTCGTTGCTGGGCCTGCCACGCTGTCAAGCGGCGCGCGTGGCTGTCGGGCGGCAGGGCGGCGTCGCTCGACACGAGGGCCCCGCCGAGGCCGTGGAGTCCGGCCCTCCACCGGAGGACGGCGGGAGGCATGCGAGCGCGGGGGCCGGCGCGGGCGCGTCGACCGACGGCGAGGGGTAGGCTGGAGGCGAGGCGTGGAGTGTAACGCGGAGGGTCTGCTGGCCGGGAGGGCCCAGAGGCCAACGAGGGCGAGATTGTTGAGGGGGGCGGCGGTGGGCGTCTCTATGAGGGCCAGTGGTGCGCCGCCGTCGCGGACGCTTACATGGTCTGGACCCGCAGTGGAAGAAGGTCTTTCTTGGTCTCCAGACGGCGGAGTTGCTCGCTGCCGAGAAAGACCGAGACTTCGAGAGGCGCGGGGCGGAGGCTGCGACGGAGGCACAGAAGGCCGCGCAGGCCCGCGACGTGGAATTATCGTATTCAGACCACGCGTGCTCTTCCAGGAGTTTCCGCGTCGCGCGCAGAGGGCGGCGGCGGTGGCGGTGGCGGCGCGCTGGCCGGGGGCGTCGACGCCGCGGGGGCGGGGAGGCAAGGCAAGGCGTCCGCTGGAACTGAGGCAGATAATCAGGACATGTTCGAAGTGGACACAGGGTGTGCACTCGTTGGCGAGGCGCCGTCGACTTGCTGGACTTCGTAGGCGTTCGCGCGCGGCCCCGCTTCCGACAATTCGGCAACGGGGGAACAACGCGGGTCGCGCCACGGCGGGACAAGGACGGAGAGCTGGGGTTCTTGGTTCTGGGCTGCGTCGTCTGCGAAGTATGCCCCTCGCCAAGGTTGGTCATTGTGACGCCGGATCTCGCTGGCCCAGGCCGCGTTTCGCGCTGCTTCGACACTGGAGGGGGCGACGTTGACAGGGCGGCATTGAAGGGGCTCATCAACAACTTGCGCGGCAAATTTTGCGGATAATTGAAGGGTGACCCACGATCAATTCAGCCTGGTGGAGTCTACCAGAGGGCCTCGCCAGGTCCCGCCCTCCCTCCCACGACAGAGGTATCTTTTCTGGTGCAACTTGGCATTGAGCTTGGATCGCGCTCGCACCCGTCAAATGGAAGGCGCTCCCGCGCGGGCACGCTTCCGACGGCTTGGCGGACAGAGAGAGCGGCGGAGCAGGCTGGGGCGGGGAGGGGCTGCCGCAGGCCGCGGGCGAGCTGGCGCCGGCAAGCGGCGCGGACGGGCGCTCCAGGGGTTTGGAGCGAGGGCGTTGCCAGCGGCGCCCGGGGGCGGCGCTGCGCGCCTTCGGGGAGAAGGGAGGGCGATTATTCATCAAAAAAGAAGGTCTAGGTCGGGCGCGTCCTCCTACAGGTGGTGGTGGTTGTTGTCGTCGTCGCCGTCGTCGTCGCCCTCGTCGTCGTCGTCGTCGTCGTGGTCGTCGTCGTCGTCGTTGTCGCCGTCCTCGTCGCGGTCGTCGTCGTGGTGGTTGTCGTCGTCGTCGTCGTCGTCGTCGTTTTCGTCGTAATCGTCGTTTTTTTCGTCGTCGTCGTGGTCGTGTTCGTGTTCGTCGTCGTCATTTTCGTCGTCGTCGTCGCCGTCGTCGTCGTTTTCGTCGTCGTCGCCGTCGTGGTCGATGTCGTCGTTTTCGTTTTCGTTTTTCGCCAGAAAGATTCGCTTTCAAAGTATTGACCTACGGGAACGCATTATATTTGGAGCGGCTGGTCACCATGTACGGCCACCAATGCCACGGCAGACGTTTTCATGTATGGAGATGGGAAATGCAGTTCAGTGGTTTCCACGGGCGTGACTGGAGAACCAAGACACATAAAGGCGAGATGTGGGAAGATTCCGCACAAGAGTGGCTGATATGGAAAACGACACTGGTATCCCGAGAACCAGAAGAACCCGAGTAAACTTATACACGACGACTTCTTCAATCCTGAACTGAGGTACGGCCCTGCCAGCACGCATGCGTGACTTTCAAGGCAGTGCGATCATCATCATCATCATCGTCGTCGTCGTCGTCGTTGTCGTCGTGGTCGTTGTCGTCGTCGTCGTCGTCGTCGTCGTCGTCGTCGTCCTTGTGGTCGTCGGTCGTCTTGGTCGTCGTGGGCGTCGTCGTCGTCGTCGTTGCCGTGGTCGTCGTCGTCGTTGTCGTCGTGGTCGTCGTCGTCGTCGTCGTCGTCGTCGTCGTCGTCCGCGTCGTCCGCGTCGTCGTCGAGCCGGGAAGAGGGGGGTCGACGGCCGCGTGAGTCCAACTAACGGTAAAAAATCAACGTTGGGGCGGCGGGACGCATGCGCGGCGAATCGGACACAAGGAAGCGGGCCAGGGCGGATCGGCGGGGGGCAGCAGAGCACCGTCAGTCCCAGAAGAGTTTGAACGCGCGCGCCTGAGGATGGTTTTTCGACCACCCAGCTAAGGAGCGGCGAAGGCGCGCCAGGGGCGACCGAATCCACGCGGGAGCAGGACACACGGCAAGGCAAAACCATGCGCCCTGGGACGCGACGGCGGCGGATGCAGCACTCGGAGGCCAGCCGTTTTGCCGCGGCGGTCGTTGCCGCCGTCGTCGCTGTCGTCGTCGTCGTCGTCGTCGTCGTCGTCGTCGTCGTCGTCGTCGTCGTCGTCGTCCTGGTCGCATGCATCACTGGCGAGTTCGCGACAGCATTCTGCGCCCTGCGAAGCCTGACGTCCTCGATTCCCACGGGCAGGAACGGCGCGCGGACGATGACGAACGACGACGAGGACCTTGTCCGTCACGGGCTTCGGCGCCTCGGGAGCGGCATGCAGGGAAGAGCGCATGTGTGTCGTCGCGGACCCAGGGAGCGCGCGGGTCGGTCTAGCGGCCCAGGGGCGCCAGACAGCGCACCGCGCACTGCAAGGGGCAGGAAAAAAAGGAACGGCGGGGAAACTGGCAGGCGGACAGGAAGAAGCGAGGGAAAGGGGGGGGAAACGACGGACCGTCCGCCCCTGGAAACCTTGGCTTTCATAACTTTGTCGTACCACGTCTCGCCATTGGGATTTTTGGCGTAAGGAATTGTCCACGTCGTCGCCCCCCATTGGGGGCCTTGGAGCCACTTGCGTCACTTATCCTTGCTTCGGATTCTTGGCGGTGAAATGTCGTTTGCGCCATCGGCTCGCCTGAGAAACGCTTCTCTATCACTGGGAGCTCGGGGGGGCCTCGGCGCCGACGCTGCGTGCGTCAATTGGTCATCTGAGAGCGGGGGCCTCGGCGTCGAAACCGCGCCCGTCACTGGGCCGTCCAGGGGCTTTCCTGCGAGGCCTCTTGACACAGCTCTTGGAGGCATTTCGGGAGTCTCCAACAGATCTCTCGGACACCTGCGCTTCTGAGAAGCCTCTGGAGCAGTCGCGGTGCCCCGCGGGCAGCATCGGGCCGTCTTGGGGCCGTCTTGGAGCGCGCTCGGGCATCTTGGGCCGCGTCGGGGGCGATCTGGGAGGCCCATGGGGCCGTCTTGCATAGTATTGGGGGGCTCCAAGAACAGACGTGTCTGGGGGGCGCTGGTGGGTTTCGGGCGAGGTGGGAGGGCCCGAGAACAGACGTCTCTGGGGGTGGGGGTGCCGGGCCATGGTGTGCCAGGCGTGGGTGGAGAATCGCTGAGAACCCTGAGAACCGACAGGAACCTGCATTTTGCGCGGACGTGCGCTGTCCACGCTCGTAGCGCGTCGGATCTGACGCCAGAGGGAGGGAGGGAGTGGGAGGGGCCTTGTGGCTCGCGTGACCCGCAACTTTCACTTCAATTTGCCTCGCAAGTTCGCGCGGCCATGCGCTGTCGCTCCTCATTTCGCCCCGTCAGCGTCACTTCTGTCAATGTCGAAGCAAAGCGGGACGTGGTCTGGGCCGAGGCGATTCGGAAGCTCCACGAAGGCTGGCGTTGGAGAGGCGGGCGCCAACAAATACATCGCAAGCGCTGCCGCCCATATCCAGAACATCAAATACATCAGTGTGTTGTGCAACGCACTTTTTTGGGGGGGAGGGTCGCCGGTGCGGCATGTATTTCTCTGTTGTGGGGAGAAGGGTGGGAATTGGCGGGGCATTGTGACTCGCTCGACCTGGCCAACTAGATCCTCGTCCACCCTGCAGCCTTCGCCACGACAGTTGTAGATGCGCCCCATTCTCGCTCCGTCAACGTCGCCCCCCGCAATGTCGAAGCAATGCGAAACGCGTTCTGGGCCAGGGCGATTCGGAAGTTCCACGATGACCGCGGAGGAGAGGGGGCGCCGACAAATACTCCGCACGCAGTGCAACTTATGTCCAGAACATCAAATACATCAGTGAACTGTGCAACGCACTTTTGAGGTTCATTCGTTCGAGGGTGATGGTCCTGTTCTGGGTCCCCACTGCAGTCCTGCCCTGGCGCGGCCCGCGTAGTTCTTGTTTCCGCAAAGCCGTCGCGAGCGGAGCCGCGCGGCAGCGCCTTTCACTTGCTGGGTGTTAGCGCGTTCCAATCCCGATGTCAAGTTGTGCCACATTTGGATTGTGTTTCTGTGGGATGTATGTTGGGTATACGCGGGACCCTCTGACTCGCTCGACCTGGCTCACGTGGCCCTAGTCAACCCTGCAACTCTCGACTCTCAAGGTGTTGACGTGCGCATGCAGTGTCGCCCTCCTTTCACCCCGTCAATGTCGCCTCCTTCATCGTCGAAGCAAGGTTAAACGCGGTCTGAGCTGGCGCGATTCGTAAATTCCACGATGATCGAAATTGGAGAGGTGGGCGCCAACGCACGCAATGCCGCCCTTCCCAGAACATTTAATCCATGAGTGCATCGTGCAACGCACTTTGGGGTTTCTTTTGGCGAGGGTAGCAGTCCTTTCTCCGGCACGACCCGCGTCATTTCTTTCCGCCAGATCGTCGGAATCGGGGTCGCACACGGGCGCCTTCCGTCTGCTAGGTGTGCACGCGCTCCAATCCCACCATTGAGTCGTGCCACGATGGATTCGTCTGTTGTGGGAGGAGGGGGCGGGGGTCAGGCGGGGCCCCCTGGCTCGCCGGACTCAGCTTACCTATCGCGGGTCCATCCTACAACCCTCGACAGAGTCAGCCTCACAAATTGTTGATGCTCCCGTGCAACGTCTCCCGCACTCTCTCGCCCCGTCAACGTCGCCCCCGTTCATGTCGAAGCACGGTCTGGGCCAGGGCGATGCGGAAGTTCCACGACGACTGGCACTTGGGAGGGGGCGCCAATAAGTACTTCCCACACGCAGTGGGCAATGCCACCCATACCCAGAACATCACATACGTCATCAGATGGTGCAGTGCACCTTGAGGTTCGTTTTGTCGGGGGTCGTGGTCCTGCTCCGGCTCGCCGCCTCCCCTGGCCGGCTCTGCACCGCCCTTTGGCCCTTCTCTCGGCGGCGAGCGAGGTGGGGAAACGAGGACGAAAATGCCTTCCCAGGGCGGCGGGCCTTCTCAGAGGCCTCAGCGCCTGCTGAAAAATTCTCGGTGCCTTCGGGGCAGGCTCAGGAAACTTCTCAAGAGGGGGACCGCCGAGCCTTCTGAGCAGGCCCGCCCCTCCTCGCTGCCCCCCATGGGCCCGTCGCCGATTCTCCTCTTCGTCTCCAGAAGCGTGCCGCAGAGGGGAGGCGGCCCCGGTCGTCCCGCGGTCGTCGGTCGTCCTCGAGGCCCGTCGCGCTCCTCCCTCTCGGCCTCCTGCCTTCCGCGCAGGCCCGGAGGCCCCCGCGGGGGTGCTCTGGAGCTCGCCACGGCGTGGGCCCGCACCAGCCCCGGCACCCCTGCCTCGTGCAGTCCACGTCGTCGGGCCCCGCCTTCCCACGGCGCTCTCCTCTTCTTCCTTCTCCTCCTTCTCTTCCTCCTCCTCTTCCTCCTCTTCCTCCTCCTCTTGTCCTCCTCCTCCTCCTTCTCCCCCTCCTCCTCCTCCTCCTCATCCTCCTCCTTCTCCTCCTCCTCCTCCTCCTCCTCCTCCTCCTCCTCCTCCTCCCTTCTCCCCTCCTCCTTCTCCCCCTCCTCTTCCTCCTCCTCCTACTCTCCTCTCCCTCCCCCCCTCCTCCTCCTCCTCCTCCTCCTCCCCCCTTCTCCCCCTCCTCCTTCTTCACTCCTCCTTCTTCCTCCTCCTCCTCCTCCCCTCTCCTCCTCCTCCTCTCCTCTCTCCTCCTCCCCCTCCTCCTCCTCCTCCCTCCTCCTCCTCCTCCTCCTCCTCCTCCTCATCCTCCTCATCCTCCTCCTCCTCCTCCTCCTCCTCCTCCCTCCCCCCCCTCCTCTCTCTCCTCCTCCTCCTCCTCCTCCTTCCCCTCCCCTCCTCTCCTCCCTCCTCCTCCTCCTCCTCCTCCTCCTCCTCCTCTCCTCCTCCTCCTCCTCCCTCCTCCTCCTCCTCCTCCTCCTCCTCCTCCTCTCCTCCTCCTCCTCCTCCTCCTCCCTCCTCCTCCTCCTCTCCTCCTCCCCTCCTCCTCCTCTCCCCCCCCCGCCTCCCCCTCCTCCTCCCCCCCCTTCTCCCCTCCCTCCCCCTTCTCCTCCCCCCTCCTCCTCCCACTCCTCCTCCTCCTCCTCCTCCTCCTCCTCCTCCTCCTCCTCTCCTCCTCCTCCTCCTCCTCCTCCCCCTCCTTCCCCCTCTTGCTCTCCTCCTCCTCCCCCCTCCTCCTCCTCCTCCTCCTCCTTCTCCTCCTCCTCCTCCTCCTCCTCCTCCTTCTCCTCCTCCTCCACCATAATTACACGATCTGAATATTACTCTCCTCTCCCCCTGATGACTTCCAGAAGACATCGGGCCCCCGTTGTTTAGAACAAATAATGACAACAAAAAAGGCAAAAAGCTCCCGCTGTAGCGCTGGCCTCATTTCCGCGTTTCCGCGCGTCCCGAATCGTGCTCCCGCTGTAGCGCTGGCGTCATCACTTCCGTGCAATGCCACGGCATGGTTTTCGGTCCTTCCAAATAGCCCTCAAAATATAGAAATTGGCCTCCCGAAGAAACCATCGGAACTTATTATATTTTCGACGGCGATTCGTTGATTCCCCATATCCTAAGATGGGGTTCTGGTTATTATTTGGACGCCTCCTACTCCTCCTTCTCCTCCCTCCTCCTCTTTTTCCCCATATCCTAAGATGGGGTTCTTGTTATTACTTGGACGCCTCCTACTCCTCCTTCTCCCTCCTCCTCTTTTCTCCTCCCCTCCTGTCGGACTTACTCATACTCACACTTGCTCATACACAGACTTACTCATACTACTCACACCCAGACGTACTCATACACAGACTCACTCATACCCAGACTTACTCATACACAGTATTAGTCATACTCAGACTTACTCATACCCAGACGTACACATACACAGACTTTCTCATACACAGACCTACTCATACCCAGACTTACTCATACACAGACTTACTCATACACAGACTTACTCATACTCAGGCATACTCATACTCAGACCTACTCATACTCAGACTTACTCAACACACATCAGATTTGGAGGATGTCTCAAGCGGGGCGCTGGTTTCAGCGCCCCTAAGGGGAGCCGCCAGGGGTGGTTGCACGGGCTCGTTCGCGGCCATTTTGTGGGGATGTCTCAGGCGGTTTGCTTGTTTCTGGGCTCAGCATCCTTCGCTTGGAGAGCAGATTGTGAGGATGTCTCAGGCGGGGCGCTCGTTTCAGCACCCCTAAGGGGAGCCGCCAGGGGAGGTTGCACGGGCTCGTTCGCGGCCATTTTGTGGGGATGTCTCAGGCGGTTTGCTTGTTTCTAGGCTCAACATCCTTCGCTTTCGGAGCAGATTTGGAGGATGTCTCGAGCGAGGCGCTCATTTTCACCCCTCAGGTGGGCCAGATTTTGAGGATGTCTCGATCGGTTTGCTTGTTTTGGTGGCCAGGCTCGTGGCCCTAAGGGGAGCCGCCAGGGGTGGTTGCACGGGCTCGTTCGCGGCCATTTTGTGGGGATGTCTCAGGCGGTTTGCTTGTTTCTGGGCTCAACATCCTTCGCTTTCGGAGCAGATTTGGAGGATGTCTCGAGCGAGGCGCTCATTTTCACCCCCCAGGTGGGCCAGATTTTGAGGATGTCTCGATCGGTTTGCTTGTTTTGGTGGCCAGGCTCGTGGGCGCAGATTCTTCTCAGGATGCCACAGGAGGCTCCAACAGGCTCCAGGAGGCCCCAGGAGACCACATGAGGTCCCAGGAGGCATCAGGAGGCCACAGAAAGACTCAAGAGGCCACAGGATGTCCCAAGAGGCTCCAGGAGGCCCCAGGAAGCTCCAGAAGGCCTCAGGAAACCACAGGAGGCCCCAGGAGGCAACAGGAAGCGCCAGGAGGCCTCGGAAGGCAACAGGAGGCCCCGAGAGGCCCCAGGAGCAGGAGGCCTCAGAAGGCAACAGGAGTGGCTCCAATCCCATGTGTTTTACGTATGCTCCTATCGATTGGGCCTCACCTGGAGCACGATTCTTTGATGTTATACGTATGTTTCTATAGATGGTCCTTCTCCTGTGTACACAATCCTAAATGTTTTACTCATGTTCCTATATATTGGGCCTCTCCTGGGGCACGAGTCCTTGGTGTTTTACGCGTGTTCCTATATATTGCCCTTCTCCTGTGGCTCTAATCCGCAATGCTTTATGTACGTCTGTTGCTATAGATTGCGCCTCTCCTGGGGCACGAAACCTTCCTAGGAGGTCCCAGGAGGTCCCAAGAGGCTCCTGGAGACCCCAGGAAGCCCCAGTAGGTTTCAGGAGGCCCCAGGAGGCCCCAGGCTCATGCACAGAGACGCGCTCGTACTACTGAGGCTCATTCACACTCCAATTCATTCGCAGTTAGATTGATGTCCAGACCGTCACAACTGAAGCCCATTAATATTCGAAAGCTCTTGCGCCTAGACATTCACGGCGGACAGGTCCATGCGAGTAGATGCACATATGGGGAGCTCCACGCAGAGAATATTTTTTTTGCGCCGCAGAAGCCCCCCCCACTTTGGGGCGTCGCCACAACACGCTATGTCATGCTACGTGTTGATCTTCTACCCCATGTTATACCATGTAATGCTATGCCATGCTGCGACATCCGATTGTGCGAATAGAGAGCAGATCTACGCGACGGTGAGGGATGGGAGGGAGGGGCAGGACGTCAGATATGAAGCGAAATCGCCCAGCTTGTCCTCCGCCCCCTCCTCCTCCTCCTCCTCCTCCTCCTCCTCCTCCTCCTCCTCCTCATCCTCCTTCTCCTCCCCCCCCTTCTCCCCCTCCTCCCCCTCCTCCTCCCTCCCCCTCCTCCTCCCACTCCTCCTCCTCTTCCTCCTCCTCCTCCTTCTCCTACCCCTTCTCTCCCTCCTTCCCCTCCTCCTCCTCTCCTCCTCCTCCTCCTCCTCTTCTTTCCGCCCTCTCCCCCCCCCGTCTTCGCCCCGTCCCCCCCTGCTCTCCCTGCCCCGTGGCGGCCTCTGCGTGTCCACAACTGCGCCTGCCCCGGCCCCCCCGCGCCGCGCCGTTGCCCTGCAGCTTGTTTTTTGTGAGCCAAGTCGCGCACCGGGAGCGATTTTTAAGGTGCGGACGTTTCAGTCCGGTGCTACCAGGTACATTCGTGCGATTGGCTTTTCGGCCCCAACGCCGGGCCAGTCCCCGCTGCCCAGGAAGGACTGCGTGAAGAGGCGGCGGAGGTGGGGCGAGAGGGGGATGGAGGGAAGTGGGCAGCGATGATCATGACTATCGTCGGCCGATCGATGGTGAATGATGATGAGTGGCGACGGGTGGGTTGTGAACGAGGTTGGCAGCGGTGAAACGACGATCATGCTGTGGCTGATGATGATGTCGCGATGCTGATAGAGATGGTGAGTATATCGATGAGGATCTATTGCGAAGGCCTTACGGCCGGTGCCGCCGACCCTGAAAGTGGACGACGACAACGACGACGACGATGCTGACGTGAGTCAGAGTCCTGATGAATTCTGTTTGGGGTCGCTTCGGAGGGCTCTGGGGGGCAGTTTTGGGCGCCCCTTGCGAGCATCTTAGGGGCCTCTTGGGAGCCTCTTGGGGCTTCCTTGGGGCCTCTTGGGGGCCTCTTGGAGCCTCTAGGGGGCCTCTTGGGGGCCTCTTCGGGGCCTCTTGGGGGCCTCTGGAGGCCTCCTGTGAGCCTCTCGGGGCGGAGGGCTCAATGTCTGTTTGGTTCCCCTGTCTGTGCACCCTCTTGGAGCCCTCTTGGGGGCCTCTTGGGACGTGTTGCCGGCCTCTGAGACGCCCCCTGGCCACAGCCAGGCACGTCCCCTGGCGCATCCCCGGGCGCCCCCCCCGGCACGTCCCGTGGCGTGCCCGTCCGCCTGGGCCCGGAGCTGCATCCGCTTGCGCTCGCGGTCGCCTCGGAGTGGCGACGCCCAGCATTCACCGCATTCGCCGCGCCCTGGTGCGCAGATTCGCCTGGCCCCTCCCCAGCTTGCTGCCCACGCAAGCCCGTGTTCTGTGACACGCGTGCACGATCCTCGCGGTCTCGGCGTGCTCCACCGCTCGCGGGGCTCCCTCCCGGCTCCGCGCCTGGTCCTTCCTGTGCCGTGCCCAGGGGGCCTCCGATGTGCCTCCTCGGCCGTCCCGACCGCGGCTTGGATCCAATTCGCCGCTGACAGGAGGCGAGTTCTTCGAGGTGGCCTCGATGGCACGCGGGGGTGACGAGCGTGTGCGCGCGGGCAGATGCGGACATACTCTCTCGTCTGCCGTGTCAGGGGAACTGGCGCGCGCCCCGAATTTCGGTACTTGCGGCGTCTTCGACAGGCATGGCTGCACAAGCGGGGCCGCCCGCGACGTTTTTGTGGCACGGTTCGGTGTCTGAACCCTGGCAGACGAAGGGCCGAATGGCTTGCGCGAGTTTTACGTGCGGGCGTGCGTGGATATTGCGCTAGGCACAGCAGGGCTATTGATACCCAATGCTGTCAGTTACAAGCGGGCGACGGTCGATCTTAGTCTGCACCTCCTACTTCATGCCTTCGTGGTCACATTGGAGGCTTCGTTGTCCCCAGGCCCTCATCCTGTTAGCAGGCGTCCTGCAAGCATGCCCCGTACGTTAGCACTGGGCACTTTTTGCGAACAAGACTGCGAGAGCTGACCTGGTACAATTGCGCACAAAGGACAATACGTGTTCTGGCCAAAAACGCATGTCGACGCTTTTCGAGTAACCATGTCCTTCACATTTTTTCGAGTCATGCTGATCATCCGCACAATACGCTTGATGTGTAGGTATCAAGTTCTGAAATTCAGAACAATGTCGTGTACATTGTGCTAACGGTGCTCATTGCAACGATGGCGATGGCGATGGTGATGCTATGACGATGGTGGTGATGATGATGGTGATGATGATGACAATGGGGATGGGACCATCGCAAATGCAAACTGCATTATCACTCCTGACTTACAGCTTCCCGTCCCGAGTCCCATGCGCATGCATCCGTGCATTGATTCTTTGTCAGTGCGGGGTGCCCCCCTTGAAATACGGCCACCCCACGGGCGCGCCATGCATGCGGGAATCCCGACTGAAGAGCGAACCGCCCTGAATCGATCTTGTAAGTACTGGATCGTAGATGTCAAGCATGAGCCAAACGAAAGCCACGCTGAGAAAAGGGACCGTCATTCGTCAGTGTGACGGTTGCACATTTTTATGCTCAGGGCCGTTCCGCCGACCTCTGGAAAAAAGAAGGGTCTGTGCGCCTCTCGATTTCGTGCGTGCTCAGCGCATCTTGTTGGGCTGCCTGTAGTTGTTGCTGGTTCGTCTCGTCTTCCTCGGAGTGCTTTGCGGGGCTTCTTGGTGGCCTCACGGGGAAGTATTAGGTCGGGCATGTCCGCTTACAGGAGGATTTTAGACGAAATATAAGAAATACTTAAAACATAACCGAACATGGTTAAACATTGTCAAAATATCGTCCCCCGTTTTTTCCCCAAACAGCTTGCTGAACGGGGTGCTGTTGTGGTAGAAACTAACTCCGGCCGAGGGAAGTCGGAGCAGAGACATCCTCACACAAATTTTATGGTTTTGGCCGTTTCGCTTGAGACATCCTCACAACTCTCGTTTCTGAGTTGGCCGGGATTGGCCGTTTCGCCTGAGACATCCTCGAAAAGTTGCGTTCCCGGACGCCGCGCGAGAGGTGGTCCGGGCCGTTTCGCCTGAGACATCCTCAAAAAGTTGCGCTCCGGGACGCCACGCGAGAGGTGGTCCGGGCCGTTTCGCTTGAGACATCCTCGAAACTCTGAGCCCCGAGGTGCCTTGCGAGAGGTGGTCCGGGCCGTTTCGCCTGAGACATCCTCAAAAAGTTGCGCTCCGGGACGCCGCGCGAGAGGTGGTCCGGGCCGTTTCGCTTGAGACATCCTTTAAAAGTTGCGCTCCGGGACGCCGCGCGAGAGGTGGTCTGGGCCGTTTCGCTTGAGACATCCTCGAAACTCTGAGCCCCGAGGTGCCGTGCGAGAGGTGGTCCGGGCCGTTTCGCCTGAGACATCCTCGAAACTCTGAGCTCTGCGATGCCTTGCGCGAGGTGGTCCGGCCCGTTTCGCCTGGCCCGTTTCGCCTGAGACATCGTCGAAACTCTGACTTCGGAGATGCCGCGCGAGAGGTTGTCCGGCCCGTTTCGCTTGAGACATCCTCGAAATTCTGAGCTCTGAGATGCCCTGCGCGAGGTGGTCTGGCCTGCTCGCCTGAGACATCCTTGCAACTCTGAGCTCTGAGATGCCGTGCGCAAGGTGGTCCGGCCCGTTTCCCCAAGACATTCTCGCAACTCTGAGCTCTCAGATGCTGCGCGAGAGGTGGTCCAGCCTGGGCGCCCAGAAGACCACATGTGACATATCCTCCCTGGGACCCTGCGAGCCTCAGGAGGCCCCAGAGAGGTCCAGGAGGCCGAAGGACGCCCAGGACAGGCCCCAGGGGTCCGCAGGAGATTCCCAGGAGGCTCCCAGGAAGCCCCAGGAGGCCCTCTATCAGAACGTGTTAAGTTAATACACATCCGGTGTCGATTCGTTGATTTTTCCTGCTCTTGTGCCCCCCCCTCATTTTGAGGGGCCCAAACGGCCACAGGTTTGATATCCCCCCTGGGAGCCCCAAGAGCCTTCAGGAAACCTCAGGTGGAGTTCAGGAGGCCACAGGAGGCCCAGGAGGAAGCTCCAGGAGGTCCCCAGGAGGCCCCAGGAGGCACCAGGAGGCCGCAGGACGCCCAGGACAGGCCCCAGGGGTCTCCAGGAGATTCCCAGGAGGCTCCCAGGAGGCCCCAGGAGGCCGCCTATCAGAACGTGTCAAGTTAATACACATCCGGTGTCGATTCGTTGATTCTTCCTGCTCTTGTGCCCCCCCTCCATTTGGAGAGGCCCAAACGGCCACAGGTTAGATATCCCCCCTGGGAGCCCCAAGAGGCTTCAGGAAGCCCCAGGTGGGGTCCAGGAGGCCACAGGAGGCCCAGGAGGAAGCCCCAGGAGGTCACCAGGAGGTCCCAGGAGGCACCAGGAGGCCCCCGCAACTCGGAGCTCTGAGACGCCGCGCTCGAGGTGGTCCGGCCCGTTTCGCCTGAGACTTCCTCGCAGCACGTTTCGCCCGAGACATCGTCGCAACTCTGGGGTCCGAGATGCCGCGCGCGAGGTGGTCCAGCCCGTTACGCTGGAGACATCCTCGCAACTCTAGGCTCCGAGATGCCGTTCGGGATGAGAGGAGGTGGAGGAGGAGGAGGAGGAGGAGGAGGAGGAGGAGGAGGAGGAGGAGGAGGAGGAGGAGGAGGAGGAGGAGGAGGAGGAGGAGATGGAAGGGAGAAGGAGGAGGCGGATGATGTGCATGAGGGAGCAGGCAGGAGGAGGGGGAGGCCCCAGAGAGCTCCAGGAGGCCGCAGGACGCCCAGGACAGGCCCCAGGGGTCCCCAGGAGATTCCTAGGAGGCTCCCAGGAGGCCCCAGGAGGCCGCCTATCAGAACGTGTCAAGTTAATACACATCCGGTGTCGATTCGTTGATTCTTCCTGCTCTTGTGCCCCCCCCTCCATTTGGAGAGGCCCAAACGGCCACAGGTTTGATATCCCCCCTGGGAGACCCCAAGAGGCTTCAGGAAACCCCAGGTGGAGTTCAGGAGGCCACAGGAGGCCCAGGAGGAAGCCCCAGGAGGTCCCCAGGAGGCCCCAGGAGGCACCAGGAGGCCCCCGCAACTCGGAGCTCTGAGACGCCGCGCTCGAGGTGGTCCGGCCCGTTTCGCCTGAGACTTCCTCGCAGCACGTTTGCCCGAGAAATCGTCGCAACTCTGGGGTCCGAGATGCCGCGCGCGAGGTGGTCCAGCCCGTTACGCTGGAGACATCCTCGCAACTCTAGGCTCCGAGATGCCGTTCGGGATGAAGAGGAGGTCGAGGAGGAGGAGGAGGAGGAGGAGGAGGAGGAGGAGGAGAAGGAGATGGAAGGGAGAAGGAGGAGGCGGATGATGTGCATGAGGGAGCAGGCAGGAGGAGGGGGAGGAGGAGGAGGAGGAGGAGGAGGAGGAGGAGGAGGGAGAAGGAAGGGAGTTGCAGGAGAGGACCTAACGGGAAGCGAGTGCGATGTGGACTTGTCAAAACGTGTGCGAAAGATTGTCCGGCCCGTTTCGTTTGAGACATCCTTCCAATACTGAGCTCCAAGATGTCGCTCGCGAGGTGGTCCAGCCCGCTTCGATTGAGCCATCCTCGCAATACGAGGCTTGAAGATGTTGCGCGCGAGATGGTCTGGCCCATTCTGCCTGAGACGTTTTGTGGCACAGGAGCTCCAATCACAACCTCTCTCATTCCTTCTCCCGCCTCCCTCTTCCCACTTCCCGCCTGGTTCCTCTTCCCTCCTCCCTCCTCCCGCCTCCCGCCTCCCGCTGCTGCGCCTCTGCCTCCGCCTCCCCGTCCCCGCCGTCGTCGTTTCTGCCGCCTCAGCATCCGTCATGCGCGCACTGCCTTCCGCCATCCCCAGACATCCGACGTCACGATTTTTCTTTTGAGACGTGCGCCGCGTACCTCTCGAGATCATCCCCGAGGGAACCATCACGACATGCCCCCCCGCTTCCGCGCCCTCCCCCGCTTCCTCTTAAAGTTGCTTTTGAGTTCACAGCATGGCGGTGGAGCCTCTCACAGTGCCGACCCGACAGCTTACTCGTCGACCAGGTGCGACCTGGGACATCCTCGCAGCTCTGGGCTCCGAGACAAGGTTCCCCAAACAGGATTTTTCCCCAAACAGCTTGCTGAACGGGGTGCTGTTGTGATAGAAGCTAATTCCGGCCGAGGGAAGTCGGAGCAGAGACATCCTCACAAAAATTTGATGGTCCGGGCCGTTTCGCTTGAGACATCCTCACAACTCTCGTTTCTGAGTTGGCCGGGATTGGCCGTTTCGCTTGAGACATCCTCGAAAAGTTGCGCTCCGGGACGCCGCCCGAGAGGTGGTCCGGGCCGTTTCGCTTGAGACATCCTCGAAACTCTGAGCCCCGAGGTGCCGTGCGAGAGGTGGTCCGGGCCGTTTCGCCTGATACATCCTCGAAACTCTGAGCTCTCAGATGCCTTGCGCGAGGTGGTCCGGCTCGTTTCGCTTGAGACATCCTCGAAACTCTGATTTCGGAGATGCCGCGCAAAAGGTGGTCCCGCCCTTTTCACCTGAGACATCCTCGAACTTCTGAGCTCAGAGATGCACTTGCGCGAGGTGGTCCGGCCCATCTCGCCTGAGACATCCTCGCAACTCTGAGCTCTGAGATGCCGTGCGCAAGGTGGTCCGGCCTGTTTCGCACAAGACATTCTCGCAACTCTGAGCTCCCAGATGCCGCGCAAGAGGTGGTCCAGCCTGGGGGCCCAGAAGACCACATGTTACATATCCTCCCTGGGACCCTGGGAGCCCGCCTGAGACATCCTTGCAACTCTGAGCTCTGAGATGCCCTGCGCGAGGTGGTCCGGCCCGTCTCGCCTGAGACATTCTCGCAACTCTGAGCTCTGAGATGCCGTGCGCAAGGTGGTCCAGCCTGGGGGCCCAGAAGACCACATGTTACATATCCCCCCTGGGACCCTGGGAGCCCCAGGAGGCCCCAGAGAGCTTCAGGAGGCCGCAGGACGCCCAGGACAGGCCCCAGGGGTCCCCAGGAGATTCCCAGGAGCCTCCCAGGAGGCCCCAGGAGGCCCCTATCAGAACGTGTCAAGTTAATACACATCTGGTGTCGATTCGTTGATTTTTCCTGCTCTTGTGCCCCCCCTCCATTTTGAGAGGCCCAAGCGGCCACAGGTTAAATATCCCCCCCTGGGAGCCCCAAGAGGCTTCAGGAAGCCCCAGGTGGGGTCCAGAGGAGGCCACAGGAGGCCCAGGAGGAAGCCCCAGGAGGTCACCAGGAGGCCCCAGGAGGCCCCCGCAACTCGGAGCTCTGAGACGCCGCGCTCGAGGTGGTCCGGCTCGTTTCGCTTGAGACTTCCTCGCAGCACGTTTCGCCCGAGACATCGTCGCGATTCTGGTGTCCGAGATACCGCGCGCGAGGTGGTCCAGCCCGTTTCGCCTGAGACATCCTCGCAACTCTGGGCTCCGAGATGCCCTGCGCGAGGTGGTCCGGCCCATCTCGCCTGAGACATCCTCGCAACTCTGAGCTCTGAGATGCCGTGCGCAAGGTGGTCCGGCCCGTTTCGCACAAGACATTCTCGCAACTCTGAGCTCTCAGATGCTGCGCAAGAGGTGGTCCAGCCTGGGGGCCCAGAGGACCACATGTTACATATCCCCCTGGGACCCTGGGAGCCCCAGGAGGCCCCAGAGAGCTTCAGGAGGCCGCAGGACGCCCAGGACAGGCCCCAGGGGTCCGCAGGAGATTCCCAGGAGCCTCCCAGGAGGCCCCAGGAGGCCTCCTAATTATCAGAACGTGTCAAGTTAATACACATCCTGTGCCGATTCGTTGATTTTTCCTGCTCTTGTGGCCCCCTCCCCGGGGGCCCCGACGGCCACATGTTAGATATCCCCCCCTGGGAGCCCCAAGAGGCTTCAGGAAGCCCCAGGTGGGGTCCAGGAGGCCACAGGAGGCCCAGGAGGAAGCCCCAGGAGGTCACCAGGAGGCCCCAGGAGGCCCCAGGAGGCCCCCGCAACTCGGAGCTCTGAGACGCCGCGCTCGAGGTGGTCCGGCCCGTTTCGCCTGAGACTCCCTCGCAGCACGTTTCGCCCGAGACATCGTCGCAACTCTGGGGTCCGAAATGCCGCGCAAAAGGTGGTCCAGCCCGTCACGCTGGAGACATCCTCGCAACTCTGGGCTCCGAGATGCCCTGCGCGAGGTGGTCGCCTGAGACATCCTCGCAACTCTGAGCTCTGAGATGCCGTGCGCAAGGTGGTCCGGCCCGTTTCGCACAAGACATTCTCGCAATTCTGAGCTCTCAGATGCTGCGCAAGAGGTGGTCCAGCCTGGGGGCCCAGAAGACCACATGTTACATATCCCCCCTGGGACCCTGGGAGCCCCAGGAGGCCCCAGAGAGCTTCAGGAGGCCGCAGGGCGCCCAGGACAGGCCCCAGGGGTCCGCAGGAGATTCCCAGGAGCCTCCCAGGAGGCCCCAGGAGGCCCCCTATCAGAACGTGTCAAGTTAATACACATCCGGTGTCGATTCGTTGATTTTTCCTGCTCTTGTGCCCCCCTGCAATTTTGGGGGGCCCCGACGGCCACATGTTAGATATCCCCCCCTGGGAGCCCCAAGAGGCTTCAGGAAGCCCCAGGTGGGGTCCAGGAGGCCACAGGAGGCCCAGGAGGAAGCCCCAGGAGGTCACCAGGAGGTCCCAGGAGGCCCAGGAGGCCCCCGCAACTCGGAGCTCTGAGACGCCGCGCTCGAGGTGGTCCGGCCCGTTTCGCCTGAGACTTCCTCGCAGCACGTTTCGCCCGAGACATCGTCGCAACTCTGGGGTCCGAAATGCCGCGCGCGAGGTGGTCCAGCCCGTTACGCTGGAGACATCCTCGCAACTCTGGGCTCCGAGATGCCGTTCGGGATGAAGAGGAGGTGGAGGAGGAGGAGGAGGAGGAGGAGGAGGAGGAGGAGGAGGAGGAGGAGGAGGAGGAGGCATGTTTTAGCATGCCATGCCAGCCCGCACTGGACGGGCACGCAATCGACCTTGGAAACCGCAGTGGGTCTAAAAACCCTGTTTGGGGATACTGCACTCCGGCTATATATATATATATATATATATATATATATATATATTGTTTTTTGTTTTTTTTTTTTCGCTCTCTCTCTATATATATATAGATATATATACATTGATATTTTTTTGAATATTCCCCCTGGAGAGGGACAGGCCCGACTTAAGAGAAGTAGGGGGCGGCCTCTTAGAGTTGTTTGCATACCCCGTGGGCCTCTCTGCGGGCGCTCTGGTGTCTTCTCGGGGGCCTCTTGGGGGGGGGGGCACGCTGGGGGTCTTGGGGGCCATCCTGTGGGGCAGGGCTCCCAGGGCCTACTGTGCGTCTCTGAGGCTCCTCTTTGGGCTCTCTTTTATGGTTTTGTTGCTGGTCCCGGGGCCTCTCGGGCCATCTTGCGGTCCTCCTTGGCTGCCTCCCTGGGCCTTCTTGGGGGTCTTTTGCGCCGTCCTTAGGCCAGTCTGTGGGCCCCTCGCACCGTTTTTGGCTTGCAGACGCCCGCCAAGGCGAGAACGCGAAGATCATTTAATCGCTTCGCTCATGCCGCCGGCCCTGGAGCCCTCTTTAGGGCCTCTTGGGGGCCTCTTGGGGACCTCTTGGGAGTCTCTTGGGGCTCCTTGGCGGCGTTTTGGAGGCCCCCAGGGCCTCTTGGGGGGCTCTTGGGGGTAGTCGATTGCGGCTCCCCCCTCGGAGGCCACGATCCTCGTGAGGGGTGTCGAAAAATACCCTCCCCTGGAGTGGTCTGGTGGCTTCTCCCGGGCTTCTCTCGGGACCTTGCCGGGGTACTTTTCGTCCGGGGGCCCCCAGGGGCCGCTCCGCGCGCGCGAACTAGAAATATTGTTAACAAGTTACCGGAGATCTTAGCACGCCTCTGGCCCGTTGGGCCGGCGAGAACGCGAAAATCATTGAACAACCTTTGCAACACCAAAGATTTTTGCCTCTTGAGGCTCTCTTGGGGGTCCTCTCGTGGCCTTTTTTCCGCACCTCGGGCCGTCTTGAGGCTATCTTGGGCGTTCTGAGGCCTCTTTGGCGTGTCGGAGCCCTCGGGGGCTATCTTGGAAGGCATCTTCGGCACCTTGGCGTCCGCGAAGGGGTGTCTTTGAGGCTCCGAGGGTCCCAGGAGTCGGTTGGTGAGCGCTGCCCCCCCCCCGCCTTCAATGGGATTGTGGACCCCAGGGGAAGGGGAAAGAGGGAGGGGGACAGCCAAGCATCTCACAGGTCTCTTCACCCCTGGCAGGTGGGGGTCGGCGGCTAACGCATGGGGAAATCTCAAGCGATAGCTACATTTGTGCAAAGATCCACCCTCCACCCAATTGGCTCGGGCAGTAACTTCGGAGAGAGAGAGTCCTGCGAGAGCCCAAGTTGCAACTGTAGCTGTTTGGCGCTTCTGAGACGACCGTGCGCGGCGCTAGGACCATCCTCGCAACTGCTATGTATTGTTGACTCTTCGCGAATTCCCACCAGCCCATTCAGAAACGATGCCCAGGGGAGTTGAGGTGATCAGGGAAGTGGGGGAGCATGCAGAAGAACAAAGGGCAGGGGAAGCCGTCATATACCCCAAGAGGGGGAGGATAGAGGAGGAGTCATCGTCATCGTCGCCGGAAGAGGAGGAGGAGGAGGAGAAAGAGGTGGAGTAGGGCGAGGACGAAGAGGACGAGAAGGGGGAGAAGGAGGGAGAATTGGGTACCTCGGGGATCCTCTTGGGGCCTCGTAAGGGGTCTCTTGGGAGCCTCTTGGAGGCCTCTTGGGGCCGTCTGGGCGCCTCTTGGGGGGGTCCTCTTGGGGCCTTCTTGGGGCTCTCTTGGGACTCTCTTCGGGGCCTCTTGGAAGCCCTGGATGGCCTTTTGGAGCCATCTTGGAAGCCATCGATCAAATGGGGGGGTCCTACATGTAGCCCCCCCCCCAAGAGCCCTCGGAATTGCTTCTTGGGGCCCTCTTGGGGCGCTCTTGGGCCTTCTTGGCGCCATCTTGGGAGCCTCTTGGTCCCATCTTGGAGCTCTTTTGGGCCATCTTAGGGCCATCATGAGGCCTCAAAAGCGCATCGGAAGCGAAAAGGCGAGAAGGCAAACATCATTGATTTTCTTAAGGCTTTTGAAAGATTTTGGCGTCTCGGGGAGGTCTTCAGGGGTCTTCAAAAGCACCTGGATCCGTCTTGTGGCCTTCTTGGGGCCTCTTGGAGGCATGTTGTTAGCTATCTTGATCCATGTTGGGCTATCTTGAGCGATCTTGGAGCCATCTTGGGCTCTCTGCGGCCCTCTTGGAGCCATCTTGGGCCATCTTGGGCGCTCTGACACCTCCGGCCCCTCCCCGTCCAGGTCCAGGGGAGGGGGTACAGTTGAGGGGGAGGGGTAAGCCCCTTCCCGAAGGGGAAGAGGGGCTTGTGGAAGAGGGAAAGATATCGTTAGACCACGTACGCCCAGAGGGCTGGTGGGATTAACTTCAAGATGCAAGTTCAGGTTGAGATGGAGGTGGAGGGTACGCTGGGGAGGAAACTGAGGCGCCCCTTGATGGGGCTGGCGGATTACTCCCAGTTCTTTTCAGACATGGCCATGCCGAAGATGAATGCAACCCTTGCGGGGCCCTTAGTCGCGCGCTGGTCGTCGGCTCTAAGGCAGGACAGGAAGCAATGTCACATGCGAACGGCGAGGGGAAAAGCAGGTGAGGGCGAGGATCTTGATGGCATCAATCCGCGCCACCTCCGCCAGGGCTCGACTGTCCTGTCCGCGAACGAGCATACTTCTGCCAACGCGACGTTGGGCCTGGCCAACGTACGGTTCTATTTTCATGTGACGTTGTTTATGGCAGCGTAGTTCCCGCATCCAGCGAGGCTCGCACCCACCTGTGTCGCAGTAGTCTCAATAAGTAGCTCGCCGTCGAGTCAACAACGGCGCATTTGTACGCTACACATGCGGGCGCACGCACCCCGTCTACACTTACGGCGCTGTGGGTAAAATGGTGGGGTGTGGCGACGGCTGTGGCCAGACCAACCACATCTGAATTGCAGCATGTGGTAGGGATTTACGCATGTAACAGCAGTCAAAAACCATCTGCATCGCTGCTTGTACGGAGCCAGATTGCATGGCATGCGGAGGTCGGTCTGCTAGTATGGGCTGCCGTTTTTGCGTGTGGTGCGTAGCAGTCTACGTGAGCGTCTGCTGCATCGTAATTTTCAAGTAGTGTCCCATCGCCGCGGCTGAATGCACCGTTCAGCGTGTTTCTCTTGGGCTATGACATCGACCCGTTGTTCGGCAACGGTCTTAGTCTCTTCGCTGGGCTCCCCACGCGGAGAAGAGAGGAGATGGGTAAAGAGACCTCGAGGGAAGCCTGGGTAAATTACGAACCCCACGGAGTCGCGGACACTCGAGTCATCTGCCTCTATTCCTGTCTCTCTCTCTCTCTCCTCTTCTCTCTGTGTTGATTACTCCTTCTAGGGAGTCATGCGAACGCCTCGGCTGAGGAGGAGCGTCCCTGGTCAGGTTCCGGCGGTCACTCTGGCTTCCCAGAGGAACCTCGCATCGATGAATAGAGTAGTTGCCCGTGTCGCATGACGTTCGAGGGAGGCGGTCTTTGTCGAGAAGGCGTCCTCCTCTGCCGGGTCGAGGAGCTGCAGTGAGGTTGCTTCCGAGGTTCCTCTTGAGGTTGTGGTCGGCTTGGCAAATCAAGATCTGGTATGGCCAGGACCCCAGGTAAGGGGACCCGGTTAGTAGTAGGTTCCTGGAGCCCCTAAACTGGACAGAATCACTAAACTAGGCCTGCCGTAGCTGGTGTTTTTTCGGGTGACGGCAATTCTGCTTAGTGGAACGGGGCGGGGGGGGGCGTCCCCCAGTACACATGGAGAGGAGGAGGAGGAGGAGGAGGAGGAGGAGGAGGAGGAGGAGGAGGGAGGAGGAGGAGGAGGAGGAGGAGGAGGAGGAGGAGGAGGAGGAGGAGGAGGAGGAGGAGGAGGAGGAGTTGGAGGAGGAGGAGGAGGAGGAGGGGGAGGGGGAGGAGAGGAGGAGGAGGAGGAGGGGAGGAGGAGGAGGAGGAGGAGGAGGAGGAGGAGGAGGAGGAGGAGGAGGAGGAGGAGGAGGAGGAGGAAGAAGAAGAGGATCCCACTATGCCCAGCTCTGCCAACGCCGGACAAGACACGACGAGCGGTGGCGCGTGCAGCACCTGGGTGCGGCAGGTCTCGTTGATGCCTCCTCCGTGCCAGCTCACGTCTTCGGCTTCCTTGGTCGGGCCTGAGCCCGTGGGCAGGCCGATCTTGGCGCTCCGTGTCCGTTGCTGCGTCTTTCGTGGCGCGCAGCGCGGCGGGCAACGCGCTGCGATGACCTACGCTTGGCTTGCCACGATTTCAGTGGCAACGAGGCTCGCTTTTGGTGGTGGTTTCATCGTGTCAGCCGTTCACATGCTGGGGACGCATAGCGGGAAAGCAGGGGCACATTTCTGGAGTGGTGGGGTCACGGTGCGAGTCTAGGCAGACTCATGACGCGAGCTTCGTGCGCGTGGTCCAGAGGGCACGTGGCCAGCACAGGTCTGCACACTGTCAGACTCGAAGAAATTGCAATGGCAGAGCGATGGCATCTATCCAGGATTGCAAGTACAGATCATTCTCAACCAGTGGTAATCTAACGTTCCCAAGAGGATGCTCAGCATTTGGCAGAGGCCAGGATATATCCACGTTCAGTATGACTATTCCGTATGTAGTCGCTCGTCCTATTTGATGTTTTGCAGAACTTTTGGTGCGAATCATCATCGCCGATTCGAGAGGTCGTGACTTTTTAACCTGGCGTAGCAGTTTGGAACGCGTGAGTGACAGGAGTTTTTTTCGGTTGATGGGAAGCAGAACAGGAAGACGGAACTGATGATAAGTAATGAGGGAGCAAAGAGGAGGGAGAACGGATAAGGAAGCAAAGGGCAAAAGGAAGAGATGGGAGGGAGGACAGAGGATTAAATAATGAGGAGGGAGGATAGAGAGAGTGCAGAAGCGAGAAGGGGAGGGAGAGTGGGAGGGGGAGAGGAAGGCAGTGAGAGAATGGATACCGTTGAAACAAGATTGGCAGGAGAGACCTATGCTCACTCTCCAGACCCCCTCCAGCCATCGGCCCACATCTTTGGAAACATGGCGAGACTGCTTTCACCGAAGGGGGGTCGTCAGGGGAGCATGGCGGCCTGATCACGCCCGATGGTGTGCGTTTGGTGTTGCCCCCTGTCTTGAGGCCCCGCCTTCTTTTGCCCTCCCTCTGCCAATCAAAGCTGTGCGCGGCCCGCCTAGCTTTGAGCGGAAGAGGTCCGCTCTCGCCCCGCATATCAAAAAAAAGTTGCCCTCTGTCTCCTATCGACGCCCACTGCCTTGGATCCAGATGCCCTGCCGAGCTGGGGTGGAGCAGCAGAGTATCTGTCAGAGTGCTCCTCCTCCCGCCCTTTGCCTCTTCCTCCTTCGTCCTCCTCGTCCCTCCACCGCTCTTTGCACTCCTCCTCCCCCTCCTTCTCTGTTTTTACCAGACTGGAACCTATCCCTATCCCTATGCTGGGCGTCTCCTCATCACGATGCCAATCTTAGGGATTCCCTTATTTTTTGAGGCCGCATCCCTAAGATTGTCATCGCCTTTTGGCGTGTCAATCTTAGGATAGGGATAAGTTCGCGGCTGGTAATGTTTCCTCCCGCATCCATCTTCTCCACCTCAGAGCGGCCATACCAGACAGACGCGCCGGCAAACGCCACACACTGGAACGGTAGAGCAGGAGGGGGCGTCAAAGTCGACGCAGTCGGCGTGCGGAAGAACACGAGCGCAGCGCAGAGCACCACGCGCGCAGCACCGACGAGCCCCTTGCCCTGGGGGCGAGGCTGGACCAGACGAAGCCCGCTCGCTCGCAGCGTCGGGGTGGGAGGGATGTGCACGGAAGCAGGGGGGCCGCCATGCGCAGCGAGGGTGTTCGTGGCTCGGTCGGTTCGGTTGCGTCGCAGTCGGTTGCGCTCGGTTGGTTCGGCTCGGTCGGTTGTGGCGTTGCCGCGCCGCCTCGCCCGTCCGGGCTGCGTGCGGCCTGTCGAGTTCGGTCGGGTTCGGCTCCGGTGTCGGTGCGATCGGTTTTTGTTCTTGTCGTCGCCGTGAGCGGCCTTGCGCAAACCAGGGGACGGGCCCCCTTGGGCGGTTCTGCAGTGAGCCAGTGGCCTGGTGGTTGGAACCTGCTGGGAGACCGAGGCGGCCCAGCACTGGAGCACGGTGGGTTTTGGGAGGGAGACTGCGCAGCCATGGCGTGGATCATGGGGCTTCGGGGGCAAACGCTGGAGGGATGGACGTTTGAGCCGTTGGCAGTGCATGGGACTTCTTTCGACTTGCCGTGCACAGTTTTCCAGGCAGCAGCAATAGCCCTTGACGAAGCATCCTGCGAGTTTGCTGCTCTTCTGGCACTGCGCATCTGATCGCCCGAAGCAGAATCCCAGGCTTCTTGCGCTTGCAGATATAGAGGAGGTGCCCCCCTCGTCGCCACCGCTGGACGCGGCTCGAAAACTTGTCAGTGCCGACCCCGTGGAGGGGTCCGGGGACCGACTTTGAGCGGCTTCGCCCTCGCCCCCCCCTCTCGACCCGGCTTCTCGGGGCCCGTCCAGCGCAGACCCGGTGGTGCTTTGTGCCGTGCGCAAGGGCGAGCGCATGCCCAGGGCGCGTGAACCGCTGGTCCCCCGACGCCAGGTAACCACTCCAGGGGCTCGAGGGTGTGCAGAGGCGCACTGGTGTTCCTGGCGCTCCGCATGCCCTGCGTCGAGCAGCAGAGCGGAGGAGGCACCATCGAGGCGCCGTGAGTGCGATGGAAAAATGTTTGGTGCGGTGGAAGACCGAAGCGGCGGAGCCAGTGGGTCGCAGCTTCACAGGGTTTTGGGTATGTGATCCAGTGTTGGAGCCAAGAAGCGGAGGGATGGGACGCAGGTGGACGGCCGCAGCTCTGTCGGTTCGGCTGCGTGACGATCGATAGCGTTCGGTCGGCTCGTGTCGGTCGCCTGCTGCGCCGCTGCTGCGCCGCTGCGCCCTTCTCGGCTGCGGTCTCGGGTGGTCGGTCGGCCTCGGTCTCGCTGTCGGCTTGGACGGTTGTCGATGGCGCAGTTACCGTGGACGGCCTTGGGTATGAGCGGCGAGGGAAGGGGGCAGCACGGAGAGCAGGAGGGTGGCCAAGGCCGTATACGCCGCCGTCGTCCTCGTGCTGGGCTTCTGCGGGGGCCGCCTCTCCTTCGCGGCGCCGCCGGCGGGCCACGGCGTCCGTGCCCAGCCTCAGGCCTGGCAGTGGGGGCGCGCGCCTTTCCACCCCAGCTTCTCTTCTCCCGCCTTCCCTCTCACAATCACCCTGTTCCCTACGTGCTGAAATCATCGCGCAGTTTCCGTGTATTGTTGCAACAAGGGTTTCAGACACTGATGTTTCATTTGTTGGTTCGTTTGTACCGTTTATGTGATAATCGACATGGTGTTCCCGCTAAAGCCTTGGCATCCTTTCAGGATCGCGGCTTTGGTCCGTCGTTCAGAATTGCGCTCTCGCCGCAGAGTTGGGCGCTTTTCTGGATCCGAGTCCTTCCTCATCGTTGTCGCCCCCCCTCCCTTCCCCTCCTCCGCCGTCCCCTGATCCTCCTGCTCCTCCCGCTCCATCCTCTCAAGTTACTGCTGCTGCTGCTGTTCGTCCTCGTCCTCCTCCTTCCTCCTCCATTTCCTCCTGTCTTCCTCCTGCTAAACCGCCATCTTCCTCTCTCACATCGACAAGTGGTGACGCTACGCAAGTGGAAGACGTGGCGAATGGCCTCAAGAGTCCCAAACGACGACCACAATCGGTGGACATGGCAGTGCGGCACTGGCAACCAGACCTCTATCCACTCCAGCGCTGACAGAGACAGCACGGTGGCCAATACAAGCGTTGGGACGACGAAGCCAACACCTATTTACGTCAACGCAGGGCAAACCTCCACCAACCGCCCCCAACCGTCCGAAAGGACAGCCGAACGACATCACATGAGTGCGCACAGCCAAAGACATCGTCACCTGCCCGGACGACGCTCGAGCACCAGTACACTGGCCCTACGCGAGCAAGTATTCAAAACCAAAAGTGAGAAGTCGAGACGAAACAGGCGCCTGCAACGACACCAAAGACTTCTTCTTTCTCCTCCTCATCGTCCTCTGTTTTTCTTCCTTCTCTCGATCTAACTTACTTTTTATAGCTGTCTCGCAATGTATGCGTCCAGACACGCCAGAATCCAGAGGCCACGGCCTTACCCAGCTCGTCTGAGCTAGTTCTGGATGCTTGTCCGCACAGGTGGTCGTTTGTTCGTTCCTCCTCCTCCTCCTACCTTGATGCACGCGGCTTTCCTTTTTCCGGAACCGCACAACGCGGTGGGATGATCTTTGGAGTTCCAGTTCCATTCTGACACGCGTCCGCGGGTAGAGAAATAGTATCAGCGCAGAGCGAAGGAATAGGAGGGAGGGGCTGGATGAAACATGTTGCGCGAGCGCACCTAGCTTGCTCTCTCCCCTTCTTCCCCTTGCCCTCCCCCTCGCCCACCTTTACCCCCATCTCTTCCCCCCCTCCCCGTGCCCCTCCCCCTCTCCAGGCCAGTCGCAGGCCGATGCGGGAAAGCGCCGCAGAGGGGTGGGGCGGGAGGGAGGGAGGGAGGGGTGGAGGGACGGAGGGAGGGAGGGAGGGAGGGAGGAAGGGAGGCAGGGAGGGAGGGAGGGAGGGGAGGGGAGGAGGGGAGGGGAGGGAGGGAGGGAGGAGGAGGGGAGGGAGGGAGGGAGGGAGGAGGAGGAGGAGGAGGAGGAGGAGGGAGGAGGGAGCATGTTGCCCTGTATTCGCAGCGTTGGATCTGGGGGGCATGGTTTTCCAGGGGCCGCGGCGCAGGTGCGCAGGAAGGGGAGGCTCTGGAGCGGGGGAGGGCAGGAACGGAGGGGGCGGGCGATGGGGTGGAAGGTTGGGGGGGGGGAACGAAAGGGGGGGATAGCGAAGGGTAGGGTAGAGAATCAGCTCACGTAGCCGATTTTCCCAGCGCCTCCCCGGCGCCTGGAGGCGCCCGTGTATCGAGGAATGTGCCCAGCGGCGGGGCCGAAACCAGCTTTCCCTTTCGTTCGGCCCGAAAGGACGGGGCGGCTGGATGGAGGGAAGGGGGCACGGAGGAGGAAGAGAGGGATGGACGGATGTGTGGATGGAAAGCGAAAGGGGACGATGAGGAGGAGGGGGAGGAGGAGGAAACGGAGGAGGAGGAACCAGAGGACGAGGATGATGATGATGATGATGATGATGATGATGATGATGATGATGATGATGATGATGATGATGATGATGATGATGATGATGATGATGATGCTGATGATGATGATGATGATGATGATGATGATGAGGAGGATGAATAGAGGAGGATGATGAGGTGACGTTGATGATGATGCTGCTGGCGATGATGATGATGATGCCGATGATGATGCCGATGATGATGCTGCTGCTGATGATGATTATTATGAACATGCTGACAATCATAGTGCTGATGATGATGATGCTGATGGTGGTGACGATGACGATGCTGATAATGATGGTGTTCATGATGATGCTGATGATGCTGCTGATGATGATGACGATCATGGTCATGATGACGATGATCATGACGATGATGCTGATAGTGATGCTGTTGCTGCTGATGATGACGCCGACAGCCACGATGCCAACGATGATGATGAGGGTGATGATGCTGCTGCTGAGGAGGCTCGTAATGATAACGACATATCTGCCGATGATGAAGATGAGGCTGCTGCTGCTGATGATTATGATGATGCTGCTGACGATGATGCTGATTCGGATTCTGATGCTGATGATGATGTTGATGCTGACGCTGCTGCTGCTGCTGCTGACGATGATGATGACGAGGACGATGATGCTGATGATGAAGAAGAATAAGCAATGATGATGATGATGATGATGATGATGATGATGATGATGATGATGATGATGATGATGATGATGATGATGATGATGATGATGATGATGATGATGATGATGATGCTGATCATGATGATGAGGGCGACGTCGATGACGATGACGATGATGACGATGACGATGCCGCTGCTGTTGCTGGTGATGTTGCTGGTGGTGGTGGTGGTTATGATGATGATGCTGCTACTCATGATGATGATGACGATGCCGATGCTAGTCATGAAGTTAATGCTGACGATGCTGAGGTTGATGATGATCATGATGATGATGCTTATGGTGATGGTGGTGGTGCGATGATGATGACCATGCTGCAACTGATGATGATGATGATGATGATGATGATGATGATGATGATGATGATGATGATGATGATGATGATGATGATGATGATGATGATGTTTGATGGCGATGCTGATGCTGCTGCTGCTGATGATGATGATGACGATGAGTTGGAGGAGGAGGAGGATGACGAGGAGGGGGATGACGTGGGGGATGGTGTGTGTGTGTGTCCGTCAGTCAGTCAGTCTGTTCGTTTGTCTGTCTGTCTGTCTGTCTGTCTGCCTGTTTGTCTGTCTGTCTGTTTGGCTGTCTGTGTCTGTCTGTCTCGCTGGCTGGCTGGCTGGCTGATTGTCTGTGTGTGTGTTTGTGTGTGTTCGTTACCGTTCGTCCTTGGCGGCGCACGTTTCATTTTGGAACGGTCTCCGTTCCCTTTCTCCCCGTTGGTAGTCCCAGGTTGGTTGTTGGGTTCGCTGTATCCCCCCCAACTCCACACACCCGCGCTCTTGTCAGAGAGAGAACGCCTGCCCGCCGCAGCATCGAGTGGTCCGGCGTGGAAGCAGGCCAAAGGCTCGCGCATAATGCGCAGGGTTGGTCCTCGTCGCCGTCCCAAAAATGTTAACGGAATTTCGCCTTCCAGTCCATTGTTGCCATTGCTGGACTCAGGTCCGAAGTGCTGGGGATCCTGTCTGCTTTCATAGGCGAGGCCAGCCACCTTTAGGAGGGAGTTCGGCTCCAGCTGCTTCCCCCCTATGTGCAGGTGGTCAGCCGAAGCGATCGGGAACCCCGCCGTCGGAGTTGGTGCCCACCGTTTTCGCTAGCTCTTTCTCTTTGCAAGAACCTCGGCTTCGGCACCGCCTGTATCCGAGGCTATGCCTCCTCTCGGCCTCGCTCTGAGGCTCCGCCGCTTCCTCCCTCCTCTTCTCTGCCAAATTCAAGCTTCGCGCGGCCCGCTTAGCTTCGACCAGAAGAGGTGCGCTCTCGACCCGCGGATCAAAACTGTTTTCGCTAGCTCCGAGACTTCCCTTTGAATACAGAGTTTGTTTGAGGCGCAAAACAAATGAAGTAGGTTTAGAGTAGCTCCTGAAGTAGGTCGGCGAAGTAGGTCTGCAGTGCGCCTGGCAACAGTGGTCGGCGCAGGTAACTCGAAGGGAAAGGATGGCGAAACCGATTGCCGCGAGAAGCTTTCAGGGGAAAGGAATGCGACATTCATGTTCAAAAGTAGCTGTCCAGGGAAGGTTGTCGGGAACACATTATCAAAAGTAACTTGTCGGGATCGGGTCAGTAATGATATTTTCCAAACAAGCTTCTCCGGGAAATGCTGGAATGCCGCCGGCAAGGCGCGGCTTCTGCTAGCAAGCCAGCCGAGTAATTCGTGAAGTGCGCTGTCTTAGGTTCTTCTGGACTCCTTCGGGGCTTATCTTCAGGCTTCCAAAGTCTTCGGAAGCGCATGGGCGAAAGGGCCCAATTCATTCGTGTCTCGTACGATTTGGAAAGATTTCGGCTTCTCGGGGGTGTTATTGGGTGGTTCCGCGGCCACTTGGGGCGGTCTCGGAGCGGTATTTGGGCTTCTTGGAGCATGCGGGAAACAATGTTGATCCATCCTGGGCTATCTTGAACCATCTGTGAGACCGCGTTGCATTCTGCGAGGTCATGCCGGCTCTATCTTTGACCGTCTCGGGCGCTCCAGCGACCCGCCGCCCCCCACTGCAGACCCCGGAAGGAGGGGGGGGAGGGGTGCATCCATCCCCGAAGGGAAGACTGGGGGTCGTTGGAACAGGAAGCGCTCTAAACCACCTCCGTCCTGAGATCTGGGGGCATTGCGTTTCCCCCTTGGTCTGACCACAGCGGGAAGTGGGGCATGGAGGGCGGGGCGAGGGCCGCGGGCCCGAGCAAGGGAGGGGGGGGAGGACGAGAGGGAGGACCAGGAAGGTTAAGCATGTGAGAAACGGGAGGGGGGGGCTCCAGAAGGCGGGTAGGGGGAGGTGGCTTTTCCGGGGGGAGGAGGTGGGGGGAGGCTGGGGGTAATGAGGACGCGTGAAAGAGGAGAAGAGGTGGAGAGAGGTGGGAGGAGGAAAGAGAAACGGAAGGGGAGTGGCGCCTCCGTCGGGCCGGGCCCGGAGGGGCCCCGGGGGGCGGGGGGCGGCCCCGCCAAAAGGCCCTGTCCTGTCGCGGTGCGTTCGCTTGTCGCCCGACAGCGAAATCGCGCGCTCGATCCTCGACCCTCGGGGGGGGGGGGAGACCGCCCCCTTTGAGGGGCTCCCGCCTGTCGGGGGCAACCTACAAGTGTTTTGGGTTTGTTCCCCTTCTGGGGGCACTTCGCAGATTCCTTTTTTGGCGCGCCACCCCCGGGGGCGACTTCCGGGAAAGGCTCGGGCAAGCGTGTGCTGATGTCTCAGAGAACCGCGCCCCCAAAGTAGGTCGGAAAGTAGGTTTGCAGAATTTGTTTCTGCAAAGTAGGTTCCAAGGAAGGTTTGTGGAATCCAAAAGTAGGTTTTCGGTGGCGCAAAGTAGGTTTCGGAGGCCTCAAAGTAGGTTTTAGGAGCCTCAAAGTAGGTTTCGGAGGCTTCAAAGTAGGTTTCAAACCTACTTCAAACCTGCTTCAAACCTACTCCAAACCTAATTCAAACCTACTTTGAACCTGCTTCAAACTTACTTCAAACCTACTTCGAACCTATGTTAAACTTACTTCAAACTGTTATCGGAAGCGTGGAGGGTCAGGGATCGAAGGTAGGAGGAGGAGGAGGTGGGGGAGGAGGTGGAGGAGAATGTGGAGGAGGAAGAGGAGGAGGAAGAGGAATGGAGGAGGAGGAGGAGGAGGGATGAGGATCAGGAGGAGGATGGGGAGGAGGAGGAAGAGGAGGAGGAGGAGAAGAGGAGGAGGAGGAGGAGGAGAGCCAGGTCGAGGAAACGGAGGGCCAGGAGGAAGGAGGAACAGGAGAGAGGAGTAGGAGGAGGAGGACCAAGAGGATCCGGAGGATCGGGCGGAGGATGAGGGGCGGATGAAGGGAGGATGAGGGAGAAAAGGTAGGAACAAGAGGGGGGAAGAGGAGGAGAGGAGGAGGAGGAGGAGGAGGAGGAGGGAGGAGGAGGGGGGGGGAGGGGGGGAGGAGGAGGGGGGGGCGGGGAGGGCGGGGAGGAACGGGGGCAGGAGGATGAGAACATGGATGCTGCGGGCTGCGGCTAATGAGGGAGAGGATGGTGGGGCAATGGGGGCGATGATGGAAAGCATGATGTGATTGATGACGAGTGGCTTTGGGGAGGGCAGAATGACCTGGGGCGGGGCGGCCGCGATAATGAGGGGGAGCCATAGCGTGTCCGAACCCCGCCGGGACACGGTATGGGGGTTTTGTTGGGGTGGTGATTGTTGGTGGCGGTCTGGCTTGTCCTGGATGCCTTGAATTGCGTTGTTCGCCGTGCCAGTTGCTGGGGCTGCCCCAATTGATTCTTGGGTCGCCCATTGTCGTGACTGCTTTTCTGGCGGGTCGTGTTTGCGGAGGTCTTCTCCGCAGCCGCTCTCGTTAACTTTTTATGTTTAGTGCCCGAGGGCGCATCGCGCGAAAAGTGTCGCGGCCCCTGCCTGAAATGCAGCCCTGGCGCCCTTTCCCTTGCAAGCCTTCTTGGCGAGGTTGCCGCGGCCAGGGAACGTCCCCAGGTGCACTTGCCAGGGCTACTTTGGCGGATTCGCTTCGCCAACTTAGCTGCCCGCGGCATTTGCGCCGACGCGCTTTGGCAAACCCAGTAACGGGGGGCTATATGCCCGATGGCGCGTTTTTCCGCGCGCGTTGAACCTTCTTCCTGGAACCTACTAGGCTTGCGAACCTATCTCCCGAACCTACTTTTGGACCTATCTAAAACCTAGATCGAAATGTTTTCTGCTCGCCATTGCCTTGCATTGCCGGGGATGTCTCGGCGCTAGCTCTTTCCCACATTTTTCCAAGATGGGGAGATCAGGCACTTTTGAAGGCGTGTTAAGCGCCATCGTATCTGAAACGCCCATGTATGCACCAGCCAACCAGGTGCCCCAGTTCGGCATTCTTGGGCGCGGACAATTCGCGCCGTCAGAACGTCGCAGGAACGACTCCACAACCTCCTCGTGAACCTCGATCGCGCGGGCTCGGCAAGACTTGGCGTCTATTTTCCGGAGCAGTCTGACCCCTTGACCGACCGCGTCGCGTGCATACAGCGGGGCGAAACGGTAGGGATGCTTGCCTCTGCCCGAACACCGCGGAACCCAAGACCCCGTGCCTGTTTGACCAGGTACAGCGGGCTCCATCGCGTGTCCAAGACGAATCTCCGCCGTCGCGATCTCGGGGGGCCTAGCCGCAGACGGTACTTTTGCGCCCGAGCCAAGGTTGGACAGTACCCCCCAATTGCAGTCTCAAGTGTAACGACAGCGTGCAGAACAGCACCAACAAACTTCGAATGAACCGCGACGAGTGTTCTAACGAGAACAGGATGCCAACATTCATAGGTTGCGTTCCACCCTCATGGAGTACGCTAGGACAGCAGAGACGCGATCCGAAACATTTGTGAGCCGAATGACTACACATGCCCATACGGTCTTCGGAAGGAGAGTATGCAGCAACGGATGCCCAAGTTAGAGAAGCAGACCGATGCGTGACAGGCTATTGTCGTCACGCGCGCCTCGCGGAATACTTGGATCAGTGGAGCGCATGAGCGACGGCAGGTCAGCCCTGACCAGCAGGAAGTTCGGTACCTCCTCCTTTCTATCGGGTGGCGTGTAAGGAAGGTGGAGTCGGACAGTGCCGAATTGACCGAGAGTTGGTGATGCCAGCTGCTGCCCAGTAGGATGACGTACGGCTCTGCCGGGGTAGTATTCCAGATCGTGTATATCATGAGTGCACCCGTCCGCGTGAAGGACTAAACAGACACCGCCGATGGCCAAGACTCTTTTAAAGGCCATGTGATTACGATGCAAAACGCATGTTTGGTTTGATGTGCACATTAAGCTTCAAGGTCTACATAGTAAAACCGACTAATGCGAAGTGGTCAGTGCAAACCTTAGCCATCTTCAGAGCAACAGCGATGTCCACGTGGCAGAGGTGGACAGGATCTGCGCTGAAGCCACCGCGGAGCTGGGCAGGATCAACAGACAGTCGGTTCAGCTGGCTAGAGCTGTCGAGGAGAACCCCTATGCAGCGGAGAGGGAAATCATCGCCATGGCGAGACAGGCGTCCTCATGACGCGACAGGTTAGCCTCGTGGTTAGGGGCCTCGTGAGATGCCTCGTCATTGGCGACCAGAAAAACGGGCAGACTGGCTCGTCGTATAGGAGATTCGACCGCCGCTGGAAGAGACCCAGGTATTTGCATGAAGTACACCCTCGAGGGATGCGGCGGGGGGGCCCGCTTCGCTGACGGACGCCGACGCTAATTCGCTGGTTGCTGCGCCGGCATTTGCTGCTCGAGAGCACAGGGCATGGGAGCTAACTTCGTCGGGGGGGAAGGCTCCTGGCGCTTGTGCCCCCCCGCTGGATCAACAAGACAATGGATGGAAGCAGAGTGGTCAGTCGCCAGACGCTTGGCTAGCTCTGCCAGAAGGCCCTCCCCCCTCGTCGATCAATCATCCTGGGGCGAGTGGGGGCTCCTCGGAAGCTCGACAAAGGGTCCGTGGCCGAGCAGTCTGTCAATCTTCCACGCGAGAACGTGCGCGAAACGGCCAGCCTTGCGTGGGCAAGGCTTTTCGATTGTATGGCGTGGCTCCGCGCGACTTTGTCGTTGTTCGAGTTGTCCGCTGGAGTCGGTGAAACTGTTCTTGTTGCGCATCCTTCGAGTTGTTTGCGGATGTCGGTGATTTCGACGCGCTCGATGCTGATATTGATTTTGCGCGTATTTTCAGTAGTAGTGATTGGACGCGGGCGGTGCACGCGCGTATGGAATAAGCCGCAGAGCGGAAGTGCTTGGGCAGAAGACGACTCGATGAAGTCGTATCTGTGTGTATATGCATATATTCACATAGATCTTCGATTCGGTGAAGCTGGTGGAGGCCGACGGCTGTATCTTTGAAACCGCCTTCCGCGATGTTTCGATGATGGTAGACCAGGATCTTCGCAGGGGCATTGGGGGCCGGGGCCGCGTAGTCTTCGAGGTGGCCGCTGTGCCCGCTGACAATGTCTTGGATGCAATATGTCGATGTCACTTTGAACCGTGGTGATGCTCATGCTGGCGCGGGGGCCTGCCGCAGGAGGAATCGCGACTTTGCCGGCAGATGCGGTGGCTGACAAGATGAGCAGCAAATCATGCACGTAGCGCTGCGACGGATGAGAAACTATTTGGGTGGCAGCGGCTGTCGATTTGCCGCGGGAAGTTAGCAGCTGGGGCCGAGGCTCAGCGGGTCGCGCGCGCCCCTCGGGGTTGTGGCCATGAGGGGGTCCAACGCTGATCGCAAACAGGGGCGTATGCATTGCCAGTGGCGAGCTGTCGTTCAAACGCGGGACTTTCTGCGGGGCGGGGGCCGACTTCGGGGTGGTGTGGCGTATGCGTTTTTTTTCCGTTTCCCTGGGCGACGCCGAAACATGTATGCACCAGGGTCCCGCGTGCACCGGGAGTTCTTTTCCTAGTGCAAGTCTCAGTTCAGGGCCAGGAACAAGCCCCGGTGCGTGGAGTTCGTTTCCGACGTTGAGAATGCGACGCGGGCGACTGTCCGTGGGCCCGCCCCGACAGCCCGAGAAGCGAGGAGGCCGTGGCAGCAGCGGTGGGGCCCGCCGCCTCCGGCAGGGAGCAGTTTTGATATGGGTGCTCTAAGAGCGGTGAGTGCGATGGGCCTGGGTGCAATGACCTGCGCGAGAAGCCTTGCTTCTGCCGTGCAGAGGGCGAGTGCAGCAGGGGTGATGCCCGCGGTTTCGCTCGCGCAGACCTGTCGGGCCAGCCGGTTCCAGGGGCAGCCCTGCTCCGCCCCCCCTCGGGGGGGAGCTTCGTCACGGCACGAGGAGGGAAGTCCGAATTGAGACGGGGCTCCTGTTGCACGCCATGGTCAAGAACAATGGGTTCAGGGCAGTTCGTCTCCTGCTTCTGCGGGCCTGGCGGCTCCGTCCTCGGGGCCGCCGAAGGGGGCCCCAATTTCCCCTTCTGGCGTGGACGGCGACCATCGACTGCGACCTGCGCGTGGGCCTGGCCCACGGTGGGGCGATCGGATCAGGTCCCTGCCGCCTCCCCCGCGCGGATGCCGGCAGGCGCTGGGCTGCTGGGCGATGCCAGCGCCCGCGATGTCTGAACAGCGCGCTGCGCTGGACCTGCAAGCGTTGCGCGAGCCGCCGGTCGTGTTGGGGGTGGCCCCGCGCCTGGCGATGCGCCGCCCCCGTCCTTCCCGATGGCGGCGTCCGCCCCTGTGGCATGCAGGGCCCGACGAGCCCCGCCCTCTCGGGCCCCCCAGGTGCGCCGTGCTAGCTGTTCCTGGGGGTTGGCGCCCTGGGAGCCAGTGCGCGCGATGGTTCAGGGGCGGAGGGGCTCGGGGGCGCTCCATCCCAGGGGTGTGGGGCCTTCGCGGGGGAGGGGGTGTGGGGCGAGTCCCGACACGTGGCCGCCCCCAGCTCCGCTCTCGAGTGGGCTGAAGTCCATCTTGCAACTTTGCGGAACGTGGTCTTGCAGTGAGGGGGCTGAGGAGGGCGAGCCCGTGTGGTTTCCTCCGGCGCGCTGGTCATCGTCGGGTCGTCGTGTTCGTGCCGCTTCGGCCGTGTCGCTGCCGGTTGCCCTTGGGGGCTTGCCTGTCGTTTGCGTGCTTGCCGTTTCGCCGTGTCGTCCTTCGTCGTCGCTGTGTCGTCAGCGGCCCTTATGGGCCGCCGTCGGGTCGCCCTGCCAGTCCGTGTCGTTCTGGTCCCTGTGTCTATGTCGTGTCGCTGCCGTCTCGCGCTGTTGCGCTTGCTCCCACTTGGGAGTCACGTTCGCGTTCGTTTGGGTCCCATTGCTTCCTGGCTCGCGTCTTGCCCCTTTGCTTGGCCTTCCTTTCCCCCTTTTTCCATTTCCTTTTGTCCTTCCTCTCTCCCGTGCGCTTCCTGTCCGCTCCTGATCTTGCCGACTGGCTCTCCCTCCCTGCCCTTGCTCCGCTTGGGCCTTCTTCGCCCCTGGCTTTGCTCCTGTCCCTCCCCCTGGTTTGCCTCACCCCCGTCGGCCCGGGGCCTGTGGCGTCGGTGCGCGACCCGTCGCCTGATTCAGGCGCCTCGTTTCACTTGATGCACGATCGCGGTCTTCGACCCGGGCCGGATTTCTCCCGCGGCTATGCCCGAGGTCCGCAGAGGCAGAAAGAGGGGAAGAGGAAGCCGATGATGATGATTATGATGATGATGATGATGATGATGATGATGATGATGCTGATGCTGATGCTGATGCTGATGCTGATGATGATGATGACGATGACGATGATGATGATGATGATGATGATGATGATGATGATGATGATGATGATGATGATGATGATGATGATGATGATGATGATGATGATGATGATGATGGTGAGGAGAGAGAGGAGGAGGAGGAGGAGGAGAGGAGGAGGAGGAGGAGATGGAGGAGGGGGATGGGGAGGAGGAGGAGGAGGAGGAGGATGAGGAGGAGGAAGAGGAGGAGGAGGAGGAGGAGGAGGAGGAAGAGGAGGAGGAGGAGCAGGAGGAGGAGGAGGATGAGGAGGAGGAATAATACAATAAGAAGAAACATGCTAAGCATAATAATAATGTGAGTACGAATAACAAGTATATTGATAATACCAAGAATAAGCATCCTGATCATACCAATCCAAAACATCAAACATACTGTCAACAGGATACGATTACGAATAAACACATCCAATACTGATAATTTCAGCAATACCACTAATACGGATACTAGCAATAAGAAGACGAATCATACTATCAATGCGACTAGCATGGGTACTAATACGACCTACTAATAATATGAATCGTAATGTGAATAAAACTAAGCATACAAACCAGACTAGCAATCGTACTACGAATAGTATGCAGACGAACGGTCACACAAATACCAATAACTCTACTAGTGAGAATATTAAGAAAACTACGGGTCATACATCAACTCGTAATATTACTAAACATAATAAACCTATGCATGAAACTAATACTACGAATAATGTTGGTACGGGCAAGACGCATAATACTATTACTACTATTATCACCAATCATATTTAATATCAATACCCAGAAGGAGAATACCCATACAACTAATCGTAACACTACTATTACTACCCCTAACAATACGACTAATCGCACTGATAGTACTATTCATAATCATAATAATACGAATGGCAGTCATACTAATAGTGATACGAAACATATCAGTACTAACCATACTAAGATCGAAATTACGAAAAACCATAGGAATGCAATGCGATGGCGGATGTAAATAATACTACGGTTATTGTTAATCATCACGCTAATGCTTTGACCACTATTAAGCTTACTACTATGATGAAGGAGGCGGATATTGCTACTGATCATATTATTACTAGGAAGAAGAGGTGGGCACACTCGATGTGCGCAGGTCGAGCTGCTAAGCGGCGCCCCGCCGCCCGCCGCGGCGGCCGACGGGCCCGCCGCCGCCACCGTCGGCCTGGCGTTGCTCGGCGCCTCCGCTGCCCTGGCGCTGCTGTCCCGCGGGGCGCGCCCGCGCCGCCCGCGGGGGGGCGGGGGGGAGGAGAACCACGGGGAACAAGGGGGTGCGATGAGGTGGAGGAGGAAGGGGGGGGGGGGGACGGAGGAGGAGAAAGAGGAGGAGGAAGACGGAGGAGGAGGAGGAGGGGGAGGAGGAGGAGGAGGAGGAGGAGGAGGAGGAGGAGGAGGAGGAGGAGGAAGAGGGAAGAGGGAGGAGGGAGACGGGAGGAGGGAGGAGGGAGGAGGAGGGAGGAGGGAGGAGGGAGGAGGGATTCCATTTCTCGGCGAGTCCGCGAGGTCCTCGAGGAATTCCTGGGGGGTTCCGTCTGAGGATTCCGGATGGAGCGTTTTGGATACCAAAGGGAAGCTCATGGAATGCCCCAGGAACTATTTGGGATGTTTTTTGGTCACATGGATGGCTTTCTAGAACATCATTCGGGCATCGGAGAACATCGCGAGGAACTTCGTCGGGTTCTGCGTAGGATTTCGGAGGAATTCAGTATGAGCTCTTGCATATTGTTGAGGGAATCGTCAGGGAATTTTTCAGTTGGCTCCCGGGTGCAGGGATCCCAAGTCTTGGCCCCTGTCCACCCGGCGGGGGGGTGGGTGGATGGGGGGGAGGCGCTGGCTTGTTTCACCAGGAAGGCGCTGGGGCCTTTTGTATTGGTTCTATGGTGGAGCGCCTTTCCGAGCCCAGCCAGGGCTGTTCGGGCGCTCAGTATGTAGGAGGTTGTTCAGACAGTGTCGCGCAGGATGAGCGAGGCGCAGCCAACCTCTTTGCGTCGGCGCCCGCACCGTTTTTTCAGCGCCTCGCTGAATTCTCT
>CAUYUJ010018123.1:92500-100000 GCA_963575745.1 Prorocentrum cordatum
GTGGTGGTGGGCGTCGCGAGTCGCAGCCCGCGTGCGGCTGGGAATGTGGGCGCGCGCGAGATCGCATCCGAGGCTGCCCGCATTGTTCCCCGGGACAAGGTCGCGAGGTACGGTGAAGAAGGGGCCGCGCTGAGCTACGGGCCGTTCGGGCGCCTCCACCAACCGTTGGGCGCTCTTCTCGGCATGGGGGTTGCGGAGCTTGACGCCATCGAGGGGGCGCGACCCAGCGTTTTGGTGCGACCTTGGCGCCTGCGGCTTGTGCGCGCTGGTCGTGGCGCGGGTGGGCGTCGCGCTGCTCTGCCTGGGCCGCTGCGCTGCCCGCGCCACGCTCGCCGCCGCGCTCGCGTCGCTGGCGGGGCAGCGGCGCGACGCGCGGCGCGGCCGCGCGCGGGGCACCGCGAGCGCGAGCCGACGAGGCTCCGAGGTCGCGGGGGCCGCCGTCGCTGGCCCGATGGCAGCGGCGGCGCTGTCGGCCCGGGCTCGCGGGGGCGCCCAGCGCGCCGACGGCGGCGCGGAGGAGGGCGGCGAGGCCGCGGGCCGAGGTCGAGAGCGGCCGCCCACTCTGGTGGAACGTGAGCTTCGACGAGTTGTACCGACTCTGGGCGATCGGCGATGGGGTCGCGCCGCCTCGTCTTCTGCGCGGTCTGTGGGTGCTACGCGGGCGGCGCCCGCGTGGTCTCGCTCCGCGGCCCGTGCGCGGGAGGGGCCGGCGCCCGCCAGGCCGCCGCGGTGAGGGGGGTGCGGCAGGGGCAGCGCCCCGCGCGGGGAGGCGCGGGCTCCGAGCTGGGGGGCGGCCGCGCCGAGCCGCTTAGCCGCCCGCGTAGCCGCTCGCGAGGGTGCGGCTCGGAGGCGGGAGGGCCGAGCTGCTGGGCGCTGCAGGGCGCTGCAGGGCGCTCTCCCCCCCCCCCCCTCCTCGGCGGGGCCCGAGGGCCCCCTGGGTGCGCGTGTTAATGTAGAACGGCTGCGCCGAGCAACGCTCCCAGACCGTTATGGCCTTGCCCTATCATCATCATCGCCATCATCATCATCACCGTCATCATCATCGTCATCATCATCATCATCATCATTTTCATCGACGTCGACATCATCATCATCATCATCGCCGTCATCGTCATCATTATCACCATCATTGTCACCGTTATAATCCCCACCACTGTTACCGCTATCGCCGTGTCTTCACGCCGTTGCACGTTTCGCTGTCCCAGTGGGAGTTATTCAAAGTCCCACGGTCAGGGCCCGCGTGCCTTCTCCACGCCACTCCGGCGCAATCCTCGCGCGCTCTGTGGCCCCCGTGCCATGGCCAGTGTGCCTTCTCTAAACCATATCGGCGCGCCCCTCGCCAGGCTTGCGGCCCTGCGGGGAGATTCGCTTGAGGCTTTGGCGCCAGGGCCTGCGACTTTCCCGCGCCGCGTCCAAACGCCCATCGCACGTTTCGCTGCCCCAGAGGGAGCTCCACCTAAGGCCCCAGTGCCATGGCCCGCATGTCTTCTCCACGCCAAGTCGGCGCATCGCTTGCGCATTCTTGCGCGGTTCGTGGCCCCATTTGGAGGCTCCACCGAAGACGGTATTCATGATTGCGGTTTTCAGGACTGTGTATGGTTGGGTCTTTCGCAAATTTGTTGAACTCTTCCGCTAGAATGAAAACGGTCTTGCGGCAGGGGATAGACAGTTTACGCCAGCTAGGATTCACGGCCTACGCGACGCTCGCAGACTTCCTCTTCGCCAGCGCCGTGCTGTCTGACAGGTCGAACACTCCCACGTCTCACCGCGATGTTCGACGAGATAGCACGGACAATGCGACCCCGTGGACTGTCGTTTCACCCATGCAAGGCCCACCACATGGGCAGTGACACGACGAACCAGCGGGACATGGCTATCCATATCCGCTCTTGCGAGGGCAGTCTCTTGTATCTTGGCTAATAGAGCATCCCTCCCAATCCCGCGGATAGAAAATCAATGACCGTGCAACAATTGCATTTGCGTAAATCCCTCCCGCAAACAGGAATGTAATCGCGCGTGCTGCCTGCTTGCAGACCGATCCCAGTTGTTTAAAACAGCCCTGTTGTTCCGACGACACTACCGAACGCGTGAACTTCCACGTGGCAGCTCCAATCGCGCGCCCGACGGGCACCACGTCGCAGGCGTCGCCTGCTTATTAGGGCGCCTCGACGGCAGTGCGCCCCGAGCAGACAAGCGCAGCGTGCATGACACGACGGCTGTCGTCGGTGTGGGGGGCGAAACGCTTGGCAACGACGACGCAGCAGCGACGGCGCAGACAACAGCCCGCCTCAGCTCGATGCATTTTCGGTACCAGCCCGCTGCAGCGATAGCGACAATTGCAGCGCCAGTGTGGCCCTCGCGGAACCTTGTGCAGAGTGCCACGCGACGCGCAGAGCAGGTGTGCTGTTTTTCCACCGCAGTGACAGTTGGGCGCCGACGCGCGGGAAGCAAGTCGCGCGACAATGGCGGGCATGGCGACGCGGGCAGCGACGGCGCGGGCGCCAACGCAACCGATGGGTGATCGAATTCGAGTTGAGTCGGGCCTGTCCCTCTACAGGGGGAATATTCAGAAATAACAGAAATAGTGCGGGGGCTATTTTCGACCATTTATAAGCATTTTGCATATTGTTTGCGGTCAATTCTTTATTTTTCGTCCCAAATTTCCCGGGGGACAGGCCCGACTTCAAATTAGAGCATATTTATGTTGTTCAGCGCAGTTCCGACCGACCTCCAGCCGTTCCCCGCGCCGATCCGCGCGAGAGGCCAGTGGAACGACCTTGCCATGGTTCGCACCATCCACGGCGTCGTCGCATGGTCGAGGCAACTCGCCCGGGGATCATGTCTGGATGGGCGGCTGGGGATGCCTTTTTGGTGCGCGGGCGCGCGAGGACGAGTCGAGGGCGGGCCGCGTCGAAGCAAAGGGGAAAATTGCGAAGCGAGCGGCGCCTGGCTCAGAGCGGAACTGGGTACGACGCAGCCAAAATGGCGCGGAAGGCATCGCAAATCAGCGTCGAGAACGCGGCTGGGGATGTTTTCTGTTCGCGAGCGCGCAGGGGTGCCGGGCGCCGTCGGGGAATTGTCAGCTAACCGCTGAGTGCGCAGGGGCGAGCTACGCAGCGCCTCAAACGCGGGCGACCCAGAGCGCCAGGTCCACGTGCAGCGCCAAAATGGCGAAGAGCAAGATGGCGTCGAACCGGCTGGGGATACTTTTGATCGCGACTGCAGGCGGGCGCCCGCGCGGCGTCGGAAGGGTCGAACGGCAAGAAAGTGTCGGAAGCACAGCGCATTTGTCGCCGGCTAGACATTGGAAAAGAAAGGCGCGAGGTGGCGAAAACTGACGGGCGACGCGCAGCGGCAACGCGGGGGGGGCGGGGGCCAACGAAGACAACGTCAGAAGACGAAGAAAGAGAGGACGCGACGAGAAGAGCGCGGCAACGAGAGGCAGGGACAGAGGAGGCGGGAGAGGAGAAGAACAGCCGCGGCTCAGACGTGGGGCAAGTAGAGGACCGCCCACACCTTGCAGTGAGTACTCCCTGTACTTGACGTAAGTAGACGGCGGAGGACCAGCTGGGGATGCTTTTTGGTCAACGGCCTCGTGAAGCGGGCCAAAAGGCGTCCGAAGTCTAGCCGGGCCACGACTAGGCAGTGGAAGAGCAGAAACGCGGAAAAGCAAGACAGGCGCAGGAAACGGGCGGCAGCTCAGACGGGCGAAAGGAGCCGGTAGACCCATTCCCTGTGGCGTCCGAAAATCCTTGTGGCTACCAGCGAGTAGACGCAGCCAAGATGGCGCGGTGGCGCGACCAAAATCACGTAGAGGTCGACCACTCGATGTGAGTCAGTCAGACGGCAACGTCAGAGACGAGAGAGACCGACAAGCACCCCCAGATGACATCCGTGAAGTGGACGAACACAAGTGACGAAACATCGTGTCAGCGCAAGAGTGAAGAGGGGGCAGCCTCGTCACATATAGGACTGCAACGGGCAGTAACTCTTGTTTGTGCAGCAGTGGCACATGTCGAGAGCGGAGTCCTTGTAGGAGAAAACAGCCGACGGGCGCACAGAGCCACGCATGCCGAACCCGAAGTCCTTGCACCGAAGAGGTCGGCAGCGTATCGAGATCCCACTGAGCCCTTTCGGCCATCAGTGGAGGCCGACGCCGGCCAGGAGCAGGCCAGGGGGCACCTGACCGCCCATTCCCAGTGTGATCCCTTGCATGGAATTCAGGCTGTCAGAGCACCATCAGACAGCGGTATTCGCGGCAACCCCAGCCGCGTGGGATAAACCAGGTGAAACAAAGGAGAGAGGGGGAAGTGCACGCCAGGCACAGTAGGCACCCTGGTGTGGCAGCTAACCGCTGCAGCATTAGGTTGCAGGAGGGGGGGGGGGAAGTGCGCGCCAGGCACGCGGTGTGAGAGGTGAGGAGGAGAATGGTAGAACATTTACTCGAGCAGTTGTTGCTGACTATGCCACTCGTGGCTGTGCAATTTCCGACCGCGCTGAATATGCCAACCATGATTGTGCCAACCCTGGCTATGCCAACCCTGACTGTGCCAACTAAGCTCCCGTGGAAAGCGACGCGCTCATATCGACTATGTACCCTGTGCGCCTGAGCGCCCCAGGTAGCTGAGGTGAGGGTGCCAGGCCGCGTTGCCGTGCTGCTTGTCCCAGTGGTACTGGTTAGCGACGTGCTGCTCGATCCCGTTGCGCCGGGGCCCATGCACGTGGGCCCTGGTGTGCTCAGCAAGGTCGTGATGCACGACTCTCTGGTGATCGTTGCCGTGCTGCATGTCGCGGTGGTGCTGGTCAGCGACGTGCCCTTCGACTCCGTTGTGCTGGAGCCCGTCGTGCTCATCGACGTCGTGCTACTGGTCTCATTGTTGCTCGTTGCCGTGCCGTTTGTCTTGGCGGTGCTGGTCGGCGGCGTGTTGCTCAGCCCCGTTGTGCTTGGGCCAGTGGTGTTGGGCCTTATTGTGCTCGTCAGCGTAGCGCTGCTCGTCCCACTTGTGCTCGTCGCCGAGCTGCTTGTCTCCGCGGTGTTGGTAAGCGGACGCAGGGGCCGCAGGCGGAGAAGAGCGACTAACCGACGCGGAGAAGAGCGACTAAGAGCGAAGGGGAGGTGGAGGCAGCCTGCCACGGTGGGCCGTTGACTCCATGGTACGTGCCACTCCCCACAACCAGTCAACCAGTTGTACGTGCCATCCATGCTGCCATAGCCCGTGGAAAGCGGGCGCAGCCGCAAGGCGGCGGGGACTTCTGGCGTGGGTGGGTGGGGGGGGGGCAGCGCGCCAGGCTGGCTCCCAGGGCTGTGGTAGGCGCGCCGGGCTTAGAGCCCCGGGGGGCAGTGGGGGGGCGGTCGCGCACCAGGCGCCGAGGGGGAGGGGGGGTGGCAAGTGATCGCTGAACCCTTGAGGAACTCCAGGCGCACTTAGGCCATGCTCAATTGCACGTGCCACCCGCGCTCAGAAGCCTGGTGCAAGAAGGCGCAGCCACAAGGCGGCGAAGGACTTCCCGGTGTGGGGAGGGCAGCGCAACAGGCTGGCTCCCAGGGCCGTGGTAGGCACTCCAGGCCTAAAGTGGAGCGGGTCAGCGTAGGTGGGAGCCCCAGGGCGCTGCCGCGCCCGCGGGGACGCAGACCGACGTCCTCTCGTGCCCGTCGCGAGCACGCATGAAAGCGACGATGACGTGCATGGGTGCACTGTAGGGCTGGGCTCTGCCTTTGCCAGGCTTCTCGTAGTCGATAGTGTGCCACTCCCACTGTGCAAGGCTATCCGGCGACGAGCGAATGACGCCCCGAACGCACTGCATTAGGGAGCGGTGGCTCATCGTGGTGAGGGCCAGTTCGAAATAGTCGTCGCAGTCTGGGTGTTTCCCCGTGAGCGCTAGGAACCGGCGGAGGACGTCAGGCTCGTGGCGCGCGGGATCGTAGGTGCCAGGGCCCTCCATCGCAGTCGTGCCACTGGTGTGCCCCCCCGTCATTTGCCGCGCCTTGACCCGCTCCGCGAGGGCCGGCGGGTCGTCCGCGAGCGCCCCGGCCCCCGAGGCAGATTCGTCAGGCGACTGCCCCGCTGCTTTGCCCGCGTCCAGCTCTGCGCTCGTACGAGACCCGTTCGCATCGGGGGGCGAGGGCATAGTGAGCGATGCGTCCAGGCCCGCCCCGTCTCCGCGGGCAGGCGGCACGTGCGGGGGCGAGTCAGCGCTGACGGTCGTAGCGGTGGCAGTGGTGATCGTCGGGGTCGACGTGGTTTTCGGCTGGGCCGGCGCAGTTCGGACGCTGGGTCGCCGTCGGCTGGAAGAGTCAGCGGCGGGTGACGGCTGGGGGCCCCCGTCGCCCGGTGGCTCCGCACGGTCCGTCGAAGGCGACGCCAGTGCAGGGGCGATCTCGCGGGCAGAGCCCGCCCGCCGAGGCGGCGTCGGGCTGCAGCGGGCTGGTCGCATGCTCGGGTACAGGGCCCCCTGGTGGACGTGGGGGGAGGGGCGGAGAGCAGCGAATCGCCCGGTGTCCACCATTCGCAGGACTGCGGCCTCGTCTCCCAAGGTCCCGTTGTCTCTTTCCACCGTAATGCCCAGGTCGTCCTCCGGGATGCTCTCGCTCTCCTCGTCCTCGCATTTCTCGTCCAGGGACTCGTCCGCCGTTCCCTCGGTGGTCTCCTTGATAGTCTCTTCCTCAGCGGTGGGCCCCCCTTCCTCCTGCGACTCGCGATGGGCTCCAGTGGAGGCGAATGACCGTCGCAGAGTCTGTTGGAGTCCGAGGCGGCTGGGTGTTTCCAGGGGTCGTGTCGCCAGTGGGTTGCGTTGGACGATCGCCAAGGTCCTCTCTGTCTTTTCCCTGCTCTTCTCCTACGGCTCGCGACCCATTTCGTACTCTTCCTGGTGTAGGTGACTAACCATCGCAGAATCCCTTGGAATCGGAGGCGGCTGGGTGTTCCCAGGGGTCGTGTTGCCAGTGGGTTGTGTTGGACGTCGGCAAGGTTCTCTCTGTCTTCTCCCTGCCCCTCGCCCTGCGACTCGTGATTATCTTCGCGCTCTTCCTGGTGGAAGCGACTGACCGTCGCGGAGGCTATTGGAATCCGAGGCGGCTGGTTGTTCCCAGAGGTCCTGTTGCCAGTGGGTTGTGTTGGACGGTCGGCAAGGTCCTCTTTGTCTTCTTCCTGCCCCTTCTCCTGTGGCTCGCGGCCCATTTCGCAATCTTCCCGGTGTAGGTGAACGACCCTCGCAGAGTCAGTTGGAATCTGAGGCGGCTGGGTGTTCCCTGGGGTCGTGTTACCAGCGGGTTGTGTTGGACGGTCGGCAAAGTCCTCTCTGTCTTCTCCCTGTCCCTCACCCTGCGACTCGCGACTATCATCGCATTCTTCCTGGTGGCGGCGACTGACCGTCGCAGAGTCCGTTCGAATCCGAGGCGGTTGGGTGTGCCAAGAGGTCGCGTTGCCAGTGGGTTGTGTTGGACGGTCGGCAAGGTCCTCCCTGACTTCTTCCTGTTCCTCTTCCTGCGATTCGCGACTA
>CAUYUJ010018123.1:102500-163565 GCA_963575745.1 Prorocentrum cordatum
AACGTTTTTGTTTTGTTGTTGTTCCCCCCTGCTTGTTTTGATAATCCGCTTGTTTCGGTTGTTTCAAAGTGGTATTCCAGCTGCAGCATGGGACTCATGTTCGAATTGGCGCTCCGCCCCCGTCGTTCAGGATGGTGCTCTCGCATCCACGCGGGCCACTTTTCTGGATGCGAGTCCCTTATCATCGTTGTCCGCCCCTTCATTTCCCTTCCTCTGCCTTCCCCTGATCCTCCTGCTCCTCCCGCTCCTTCCACTCTAGCTCCTGCTGCTGAGATTCGTCCTCGTCGATCCGATGTACGCAGCTCTTTCTTTTGTTTTCGATTGCGTGTCCTCTTTGGAGTTCCAGGTCCACTATGACACGCGTCGGCGGATAAAGAAAACTCAGCGCAATCAAAAGGGGGGATGGGTGGGAGAATGTGGGAGCGGGCGGATTTCAGATGTGGCGCGACCGCGCCTAGCTTGTCTCCTTCCTCTCTCCCCCTCTTCTCTTCCGCCTCCCTCCTTCCCCCTCCCTTCTAGCATGTCTCCTGGCCCGATTGTCCAACGACGGTTCCGCATGTGTCCCCACCATTTTTGCGGTCCACGTGCGTGCGCATTTCCCGTTTCTGTCTGGTACAGCGGTTTCATGTTCCAGATCCATGAATGGGGGCAAGGGGAGGTAGAAACAGGCAATGAACGGAGGACTGTGGCGTCGGATGGGTTGGGTCAGGCCGCTTGGCCATGATGGCGATCATCGGGATGTTCTTCCAGGACGGTTTGACTGGCTCGGCCTGGGGCGACTGGGCGCTTTACACCGCATCCCCGCTGCGCGCGTTCGAGAACGAGACGGGCGTGCAGGACCCGATGGGTTTCTGGGACCCAGCGGGCTTCACATTTGACGGGAACTCGGAGAACTTCGCGCGCCGCCGGCAGACGGAGCTCAAGCACGGTCGCGTGTCGATGCTGGCCACCATGGGTTACATCACCCCCGAGGTCAGCGGCAAGTTCCCTGGGTACTTGTCCCCGTCTGCAGGAATCAAATCTAACGGGCTTCGCCCTCCTCTGAGGCCTCCTTTTTGATGGATTCGTGGCTTGAAGGCTGTAGGCTGGTGTGGGAACGTTTGTGGATACTCTTGGGAGCCATTCCAGGGTTTTGGTCAATCCTGAACGATCTTAGAGCAACCAATAGCAAGCTTACTGGCGTCTTGTGGCACGTTCAGGCCCTCGTTGGGCGTTGTGCGGCCGTCTTGGACCCTCTTGCGTGCGTTTTGGAGGCCGACGCGGTACATTTTGGGACCTCGGGGATTGGGGGGGCAGCTTGGAGCTTGGGGCCTTGTCGGAACCTCCTAGGCGCCAGACAAAAATGGTTTCAATATTCCAAGAGTGCCACATGTTCTGTGTCCAAGTGTTTTGTAGCATGGAAAGTGCCAGATGTGACACTTCACACACAGTTGGGGGGCCCCCTTGGCGCATGTGTTGTTGTAGCCTCCGTGGCAGCCCGGAACCTGACATGATTACTTATCCTTGCGCACGAAGAAGCTAGGAGCACACGGAGGGGCGACGTTCCTTTAAAGCGAGCTGAGGGACGTAAGGAGCGGTAGCGAGCCTGCGCTCGTTGCCGCGTCGGCTCAAGCGGCCGGCCGCCCAAATATGGTTGTGCTTCATCGCGAGGCACACGGTCGCTATCGAGACCAAAAGGATCTTCCTATTGCTTAAGATGGCACATCCTCTCCCACTGGGACTATCGTTACTACGGTACAACAGAGCTGGAGCTTGGCTTGGCCGAAGGCGAAGCTGCTGGCTGGGCCTCCCAGCCCCGTTTCAAACTTGGTAGCAGAGCTGGCCTATGGTGGTCAGCTCTAGCTCTACTCCTCACCATCCACGGCATTATCTGGTGGACAACGGATATGGTGGAACATCAGGGTGCAGTGGGTTTGCGCAAAGGAATGTATTCAACTACGCATTATCGCAAGGACACTTACAGCGATACCTCTGCTCAAGCGGAGGTCTCTTACTTACATCCTACATCCCTGCGCTTCTACACTCCTGAAGTCCACCCATCTACTCCAGTTGGAAATTTCTTCGAATATGCAATGCGTGGAAACATGCGATACGACATATTGCCGCTTCCAACCCCGCGCAGACTTTCGACGACCCAATGGAAGTTCCAACCGACTACATCCGACCACGACCTACGGGGTCACTGGATTGGTTTTATTACCTTTGGGCTCACATGGGTAGCTATCGGGTGTGCGGTGGAACATTTGCGTGGCGGGGACGACGCAAGAACGTTTGGCCCTCACTGGGACCCAGCCGGTCAAGTACCTTTTCGCGAATTCGTCCACGAAGTACATGCGTGGATCAACGTGACCACAGGTTATATGACGCCCGTCCAGCCGGTTGCAGCTCTGCAGCGAGGTTTGGGAGTTCTCGCACGGGCCATAGCCATGGGGGTCCTTCAAGCAGTTATCAACTTTTGCGTCAACATAGGTGGCCGCCATACTGACGGCGTCACCTACATCATGTTCCTTTTAAGCACGAAGTTCGAGAATTTAGAAGAGTGGTACCGCTCTCATTGACTTCCGGGTCCATGCGGGAGAACGCATCGACCATGCGTTAGCACGTTTTGAGATAGCCCGCTACGAAGCTGAAACATCCGGCTTCAACATTCCCGACTTCCAAATCGTAGCAGTGATTTTATTCAGAAGTTTTGGAGAAGAGACGTCGCGGGCACAACAATTCCTGCAGCCTCTAAACCACCGCGTGCCGAGAGACCAACAACAATTCGACGATCTATTCGAACGTGTGAGGTTATATGTTCACATTGCTGAGAGACCCCCTGGCAATATTGGTGGTATCTTCAGTCGCGGTCACCGAACCGAGACCTTTCACGCGGAGGCTAACGCCGGGCAGCCTGCTAACAACGTCTGGAATGATGATCCACAACCAACTGAGACCACTACACTGCTGGCTCAGAATGGTGGAACGGCCTCGGGGTCGCAAGACTCCTGGGCCAGGCTTCGGGGGCCGCCTGGCGCGGTATCCCCCATGCAAGGCATGGCCCTAATGGGCTCAGCGGGACAACCCGCCGAGTCCGACTTCGACTCCGGTACTGATGCCGATGCGTCTTCTGGACGATGAAGCCACAGCTTTTGACTATTCGGATATGCCTACATACCTTGCGGAAGAGCAACAAGTGCAATGGTTATTTTTTAGGATATCAAAAACACAAGCGTCGATGGCGGAGCTTCATGAAGAAGCCAGTCCGACATGTGCGGCGTATCGTGCGACGAGCATTCAAACCAAATGGAGAAGGTCGAAGTAGAGGTAAAGGTGAGCGTCGGCGACTGCGTGGCAGAGGCATATCTGCATTCTTAGCATCTCACTGGGCCACAGCATGAAGACATGTTTTTAGGCAAAGGCAGAAACCGCAGGCGTACGTCGGGAAAAGGCAAAGGGCGCCAGGGGAGCCAGAGGATGCCAACGGTAAGACTGTGGAGTGCGACATATGCCGCAGTGCACAGCACTTTCGCCGCGAATGCCCTCAAGGTGATGGAGGAGGCAGGGGGCCGTCAATACATCTGGCTCGAACCGACTCCGACATGCAGTATGTTGACTGGGGGTCTCTTTTCGCTGAGCCCGCAGATAGCTCAGCTGCAATTGTCAACTTCATGGCTGCCAGATCTCTTAGCGCCAGTATGGCCCTGGAGAATTGCGCCGGCGAGCTGTTCGAGGAGGTGTTCACTGGCCGCGGCGACGTCGATCTGGCAGAATGGCTGGGCATGCCCATCGCGGGGCAACCTGCATATATTGAATTTGTCGAGAACTTCCACATTCCCGCCGAAGGAGATGCTGACCTTGCGGGGGCGCCCGCGGATTTAGAAGTTACCATTCCTGCAGCAGACGAGGAAATGTGGTGGATGCGGTATCCTCGGGTTATTGGAAACCCGACATATATGGAATTGAGTGATGATGATCCTTTGCGGTGAAACCCGCGAGACGCTATGGGCTTGGCCATGATGAAAAATTTATCTTTTCGTTGCTTCAGATCGGTCCATGAGCCGCCAGAAGCGATCGGCATGTCGCCGGGTCTGGAGGAGGAAGTATCGCGCCGACGATGAGGACGACAAATGGGAAGATAGCGATCGGATGATACGTCGCGGTCTGATCCCCAGTCGCTCACCTGATCGTGCGCGCGCCCGCTCCAGTGGCGCTCGCTCTAGCGGTCTTCTGCGTCCTCATCCTCCTGGTGGGGGAACTCCAAAGGCCCCGCCATGGCAGGCTGATGGCCTATCACTCCCCCGAGGAGGGGGCGCCTGCGGGGGCATTCGCATCAAGGAGATCATCCGCGAGAAGAATGTACAGGCGGCGGGATGCAGCGCCTTGTTTGTGACGCGGCAGCTGGATTGGCTCGTCAGTGCATACCCCCGGATAACATGCCTCGTAGAGCTCTCGGTATGCGGAGAGCCAGGGGAATTCGGGCGCAGGGTGGAGCTAGTTGGCCGACCCAACGAAAACGGACAATGTGACGACTTTGATCGAAACATTCTGGGGAACCGGTTTCGTGTGAAGACTTTAAGGTGCGACTCTCAAGTTTTGGAGAACATGTGATGAGAAGCTATCTGTTTGCTCTGCCGGCTCTTTGGCTTGTCAAGCAATATAGAAGATTACTTCTGGCGTCATCTGATTTCTGTAGCTGGCGTTCTTCTATTCATCTGCAGACTGATATCATATGAGCAACGAAAAATGAGCAGCAAGAGGAGAAGCAGGAGGAGGAGCAGGAGGAGCAGCAGGAAGAGGAGCAGAAGTAGCAGCAACAGAAGCAGCATGAGGAGCAGGGTGAGGAGCAGGACGAGGGGCAAGACGAGGAGCAGGAGAAGGACAGAAGGAGCATCCGGAGGAGGAGCAGGAGGAGGAGGAGCAGGAGGGGGAGTACAGTTCCCGAGTTTTCAATCTGACATTCGAGAACTCGTAATCTCAGCACTGATTTGCGTGTTGAGAGCTCTACGAGGGTCCTGGCGGTAAGCTGGTTGACGGCTTACCGCCGGCTCCAGGTGCAATATTGGCGGGATCAGGGTTGGACTGAGCATCGGATCCGCCATTGGAATTCTCCTCGCAATGCTCAACGAAATGAAGAAAATCGTACGCTCGAAAAGGACAGGACCTGTTGAAACACAAGAAATGATGGTCACGCGCAACCTCGAGAGAGCTATCATCGAGGAGTGGATGCTCTACAGAGACGTCTGTTGCTCATGCCCCGAATATGCCGACCACAGGGTTGGCTGTCCCATGAGACGCCCATCAAGACGCCCTAACTTGAAGAGGACACCGTGGGTCTGGTGTCATGGTGATGGTCGGAGTCGCTGTGCCGATCCTAGAACACGCCATATGAGGAGCAGTTGGCGGAGAGCGACTACGACTGGGCCACAGCTGATGAAATAGCCCGATCAAACCTCATGCAAGAACCTGTCCCCTCTTCATCCTTTGGTGCAGTTCAGTCGCGATTGGCACGCGGGGGGGCCTGCTGATCCCAAATCAGAAGAGGACGATCAACAATAATCTGATGGAGATGAGGCTGACGCGATGGCTGAAGGAGTAGACCCCGCGGACGCAGCCCCTGCAGGGTACGCGTCGGGCGACTCCATTGCTACGTGCGTCGCGTGCAAGACGGGCGCTCCTATCGTTCCTAGGTGTGTTGTTACTGAGGCGATAGATCTTTCTCCTGGAAGGCGGATTGCTTACCGTGCTGAAGGTGTAGGCTGGTTAAAGACCAGCATAGAAAAATGCGCAGTTCTACCGGGGTCCTTTTGGCCGGGGAGCAAAAGACCATTATCAAGAACCTGGCCTTCATAACGCCGAGTGGTATCAACTTGAACCCTGACCGGGGCCCCGTGCGATGTTGGGCCGCGGGTGCCGGCAGGGGCCGCGGCTAAGGCAGCTCCCGAGCCGAAGCCAGAGACGCCTATCGATATTTCTCCATCTTCGGCTTCATCGAGTCCGTCGCTAGGTGCTGATCAGCTCAGACCCAAGCAGAAGAAGAGGAAGAGCCCAGATGATCCTAACCCTGGAGAGAGTAAGCAGCAACGATCTGCGGGGCAACCTGCTGACCGACGTCGGCCCAGAGGACCAGCGGTGGCTGCTGCAGCGGCTGCATTTCAAGTTACCAGTACTCCTACTCAAGGATCCCGTGCCACGTCGGCCCTGCACCAGGTCGGGCGCTCAGGACTGGCTGGGTGCCCTCGCTGGAAGGATCAACAAGGGGCGCTTATTTAACAAGGCGTGTTACCGAGAAGAGGTTATTTGAAACCTCATCGAAGGCGCAGGAATGGCCCCCGAAGCTAAGACGGTCGGGTCCTACAACATCAAGGAGAAGAAACGCCGGGACTTTGATATCAGCACCCCGCCAGGAACTCCTCGGGCGCCTAGGGGAACCGCTGGCGCTGCTATATTGGCGGCTGACACTCGGGTAGCTGCCGCATCAGCGGCAGTCTAGCGTCCAGCGGGGCAACCTGCTCAGAGTCCAGCGGGGCAACCTGCTTGGAGTTCCGCAGGGCAACCTGCTCTTACTTTGGAGGTGCCAATGGAATGCCGAGAGTTCTGGGACAAGTTACGCTCGTCCAATCGTACGAAGGTCAACCCAGCATATCATCCTCAGATTGACGACGCGTCTGATCGATACATGATGGTGAAGTGCGACCTCGTGGACGCCGCCGTCCATCGCGACAAGGACGCGCATGCGCGCCGGGTGGTGCGTAATATTCTGCGTGGGCTCCCGGCGCTCACGTGCGATTCGGAGGGGGGGGGGGCGATTTGATTGGGGTGCTCGAAGCAGAAAGTATCAGGGGGCCAAGGCTCAGTTACGAGGAGCAGCGTCAATGCCCAGCGTGGCATACGAGTGCTCTTCGCCACAAACTTTTTTCATAGAGGCCATTTTTCTGACAGGTTCTTGTGGGAAGCGCCATCCTTTGATGAATTTGATGGATGGGCTGATCTGTCAGAGCTGCTCGGCCGGTGGCCACCTGAAGGACATGGGCATTATCATAACAAGCACCTGGGGACTCTGCGCCAGAAGCTCACGAACCACCGCTGGGCATGCCAGGCTCTAGCTGTGTTGGGCCTGATTGGCATGGTCGATCAAACTGGAATGCAGGAAAACAGGTTGCAGCTCAAAAAGTGCAAGTGCGCCTCTGAGCCGCACGAGACGTACTTCATCCGTCCAAGTCACGGACACAGCAGCCCCGGCATAAAGTGCCTTGCATCTTTCCGTTGTATATGAGAATTACGGATTTGATTGTTCCAGGGGGACTTTGTTTTTCCCTACCTAGGCTCTGCCTAGAAGGGTTCTTACTCTCTTAGCTTAAAAGGGGCCGGGCAGTGCAAAGCGCCCCGGGCGGTTCCCCCAGTCCCCGCTCCGCGGTTCCCCCAGTCGCGCCCCCTGGGTTCACCCGGCTTAGCTTAGCTTAGCTTAACTTAGCTTAGCTTTAGTTTAGCTGAACTTAGCTTAGCTTAGCTGAGCTTGGCTTGGCTTATCTCATCTTAACTTAGCTTAACTTAACTTTGCCGAGCCTAGCCTAGCCTAGCTTAGCTTAACTTAGATTAGCCTAGCTTAGCTTAGCTTAGCTTATCTCATCTTAGCTTAGCTGAGTTTAACTTAGCATAGCTTAGCTTGGCTTAGCTTAGCTTAACCTAGGCGAGCTTAACTTAGCATAGCTCATCTTAGCTTAGCTTACCTTAGCTTAACGCAGCATTCGCACATCATATCCTAGCACATCATAACCAATCATAGCATAGTGTAGCATAGCCCATCATATCATGGCAAAACAACAAACACATAACAATAGTGCAACAACAACGCAACAGCAACAGCAAACGAAAGCACACAAGCAAAGGCAAAGGCACAAACACATGCAAGAGCAACAGCAAAGGGAATGCACACCAAAAGCAACACCAATGCGAACATGTAGATGTATATGTAGACGTAGTGTAGGTGTAGATGTGGATGTAGGTGTAGATGTAGATGTAGGTGTCGATGTAGGTGTAGATGTAGATGTAGATGTGAGTCTAGCTGCTGATGTTGATGTATATGTAGATGCAGGTGTAGATGTATATGTAGCCGTCGGTGTAGATGTAGATATTGCTTTCCTAAATGCTCCAACTGCTAGGTCGGGTCGCACTGGGGTAGTTTTGTTCATGGTACTCAGTGGGAAGATGTCCCCAATGCACTTATCGTTGGACTGTTCTGTCGCGCCACCGACACCAGCAAGAAGAGGAGCAGACAGTTTGTACATGGCTGCCCATACCTTCCTGGTGACAATAGAATCCAGTCCGGCCTGCGCGTTGATTCCGAGGTGTTGGTCATGGTTAGCATGGAGAATTTGCGTCGGGACAACATGCCGATTTGGCGCTCAGCAAATGACATTATACTGTCAGCAGGCCGTGACGGCAGAATTCCTCCGACCCATATCGTTCAGCTCGTAGGTATTCTGTGAATATTGCAGGTGCGACCGTGTGGGAAATGGTTGGGTCAATCCTTTGTATCTGCGAGATAGCAATCAGCCGTGCCCAGATGTAATATTTCTATCGACAAGATGTACGGATATTGGAATGACGCATCATCCTTGAGAGATTGGTTCATCCCAAAGACCCCCCGCAATTTTGAGTGTCCCGAACCGCCTCCCATTTCAGGAAGTCGAGTTCTCAACAGTGCTCATGATACAGGACGCGTCTCAAGCGGGGGGGCCTGCAGGGGGATCTGATGGATCTTGGATGCAGGCTCGAAGTGCGGACGTGACAGGTATTACTTCAAGTGGCATCACGCCCACCGGCACGCTTTGCGCCAACGATCCGTGGCGTGCTCAGGTGCAGCAGCTGCCAGTTCCTGCAGGGTAAGCTGCTTCATTCGCGCCGATGAGCAGAGCCACGACTCCATTTGGTACCCCGCAGAGTGCCGAGAGCACCAACAGCCTACAGGCGAGGTTCCAAAGCATTCGGATGGACCCGCAGCTCTATCAGACTTTACAGGCGACATCCCCTTTTGCACCGCCGCGTCCACATGCGGGGCAACCTGCTTTTCCTGATCGCCATGCTGCACAGAGAACCGAGAGTTTGGTTGGTCAGCAAGAATGGATGTACCGGCAGATGCGTGAAGCCGTTCAGAGCATGCGTGGGGGCGGCATCGACCTCCCCAGCGCCATCTGGACGCCGCCTTGGGAGTATGTTCCGGATCCAATCGGTTTGGATACGTGCCAGCTTTTTTCAGTCATCCGACATGCGGTCCATCGGCTGCAGAATGCCCCACAGCAGCACCAATGGACTACCAACTATATTCTGACTATCACGCTCAGGTAAGTGGCGCTCTTTGAGTGGGGGCGCAGCCTGAAAACCCGTATGTACGGGCGACGGCCGACGACTTCTACCAGTCTCAGCTGACGCGTGGCTCGGGTTACGCATCAGGTGTGCCAGGCCAGATTCCTCACTGCGGATATTTGGCCGCCCCCATGGACCCAGATGTGCAGCAACAGACCCCAGGCCTAGTAGTGCCATCGTCCATGGGGGGGCTGCGCCCTGAGACCCTGGCCATCCACGAGGCGCAGCAGGCCAACGTGGCGATGCAGTCTGCCCGCCAGCGTCGCAAACTGGAGCGTCAGGCCAACAGGGTGCTGGGCCGTGCGGGGCAACCTGCTATTGCCAATGCAACAGGGGCACCTGCGATCAGTCCAGCAGCTCTTGCAGCAATGCAGATACCGACGGTTTCACCAATTCGATATGAAGCTGGTGTGACCACTCTGGAGCGCCAGACGCGTACCAGGCCATCGGCAACACCGCCCATCATCAGCGACGGCGACTTCAACAAGTGTGCCATATGCCTGGACCGTTTCATGCACCACGATAAAGTCTGGAGGCTCCAGTGTGGCCACATTTTACACGCAGTGCTGGGGCCGAGTTGCACATGCTCATGTGGATAGACAGTTGGCTGGGAACATGGGAGGTTCCGCAACTGAGGCCCCCTGCGCTATATGCAAGGGCGTTGGCTTCATCGCAGCTGAGTTCCACTACGCCCTCGCTGGAGATCAGGAGTCACTGGATCGCCATGGAGATATACTCCGAGGGGCGAACGAACTCAGGGACCTCCGTGAAGAGCTCAACCGCGTCACGGCGATGATGATGAGCAATGCGGCAGCCCCAACAACGACACCAGCGGGTCAACCTGCATCATCAGCAAACGCGGGGCTAGTGACGAAGGCCACTTCACCTGCAGCGGCACCTGCTGTGGACGCGCCTATGCCACTGATAGCGGAGACCGCTAACAATGCAGATGCGCCTGCTGCATCAGCACCTCCTGCTGTGCCGGTCAATGACACGTGGTTGGGGCGTATTGAGAGGGCTACTGATAGGAGCGCTCAGTGGCTTTAGTCTCCACGTGCGTACATGCCATATGGGCGGGACATTCGGCCTCGCAGTCGGCGTAGGACAGAGCCCAGTGAGCGTGCGCAGTGGCGCCAGTGCGATATCCGAATTCGACATGCTGCATACTGCGTTTATGGTAAACACAGATGGTCAAACGGGCATGCGCGCGGACGAGGATGCGTTTCTGAACCTGCCTGCTACCTCTGCATCACGCCCATATACATATGACGAAAATCGTACGGCCTGGATCTTTGAAAAGAGTCCCATTACGGAGGAAGAGTCTCGTGGATATATGAACGTCTTTACATCTTTGTCGCGAAACGACTGGGTGTTGGAGCAGAGGCGCCGCAGGGGCATGTATGGCACGACGCTGTCTGAAGTGCCAGAACTATTTGGTGAACGCCACGAATTGGCTTTAGCAGCAAACAGTGGAACCATGGTAAATGGTATGCTGATTTTCCTTTTGGATATTGGCAGTAATATGAATATCATTGGTTTAAAGACGGCGCAGACCTTCGAACAGGTACCTCGTCCCCACGGAGACGCCATCAAAAGGCTAAACCTGACGAAGAGGCTCTACGTGTCCGGAGTGGGACATGGCGCCGCGATATGTAACACACCCCTGCGCTGCAAGATTGCGCGCAGAGAAAGGGGATATCTGGCGGGGGCGCCTGCTGTTGCGAGACTTGATGCCTACTCAGCAAATGTAGCTGAGGGTTCTGGGGAGAACCTCCTTGCTATCCTGGGTCTGAGGAGCATGTCTAACATGGGGACTATCCTGATCCTGGAGCAGGGGCACGAGAATATGATCATCCCTGGCTCTGATATGTACAAGCCTCTACTTGGAAAGGGTGCCGGAGTGCTTGATATGATGAGAACTCCTTCTGGACATTTCGCACTCAAGGTCGACGAGTACGGGGCCGCTACTGAGGATAAAGGGTCGATGTCGTCTTCTATTTCGGCCAATCCTCAATGCGCAAATGATTCGTTGCTCGTCAAAGAAGCATCTGATCCAGAGCCAGCCGCTGGGACACCTGCTATGAGTGACGCTCATACAAATGATGTCACAGGATACCAAGGGCATCAGCTCGTCCATCAACGAGGAGACGTTCACGTTCACGATCCAGCCTTTGGTGAATGGCACCTTGCCAAGTCGCAGGAATATTTGCTTCGGGGCCAACCCGACCTCGGCCGACAAGGACTTCGCCTTGCGCAACTTGCAGGCGAAGGTATATCAGGCCATCTACGAGGAGGGCGCGAAGTGGACGCCGCCCGATGCACAGGCAGGGGCACCTGCGGAAGGAGATGATACCGCTGAGAAGTTTGATATTTGTAACTTCGAGCAGCGGCTCTGCAGCGCAGCATGGATGCTACAGGCATTTGGGCGCCCCCATCGCCAAACGAGTGACGGGGGCAGGCGCGCGCCACGGCCGCTCGCGCTTGCTCGGACAGGCCGAACGCTCAGGTGCCGTCATCAAACGCGGGGAAACCTGCATTCTTTTCCCAGGCGCCGGCTGTGCGCGCCAGGGACAGTGGCCAGCCCGGCTGTGCGGTTGCCGCGGATAGCAGTAGGCCCGGCTGTGTGGCCGCTGCAGAAACAGAGAGCTTATCGCATCATATTCGCTCTCGCGCATTTGTTGAGGACATGCGGACAGCTTGCGCTGAACTCCGAGCCCGTGGTTACATGTGTGACCGTATTACACATGCGGAGGTCATGACTTCCACAGGTACACAATATTTGGGTGCTTCGGATTACCACCAACTGTTATGGGTGGCTACACCTGCCGATTGGTATGTGAGACTGCCTGGCAAGCGGGCAGGGCCACATTTGTCAGCGCATCCAGAACTTGATGACCAAGGCTCGGGCTCTACTTCTGACTTTTGTGCTTGTGTGACCACCAGGGCAATTTCTGGAAGCATGGTCCTATACGAGACGCTATTGAAGATCTTGGCTTCCAGGTCATGCGTGTGCGATTCTGCCACTTCGGCCTCGCATGCGACCGTTCTAATGCGCGTTGCCCAGCGGATCATATCTGCAAGTGGCAACTACCTGTGCGCGCATCCCGACTAACTTGTGGAGATGCACTTGCAAAACTGCAGGGGGGCCTGCGCGACCTACTGAGCATGTCCTGGATTGGCATGGACAAGGAGCTCAGAAGGCCGAATGGCGCAACGAGACGCTAGCGATCATGGCCGCATGGTTGATTGATCAGATGGGTTTACAGAAGACGCACAGAAATCTCACAAGTGCTGTACATCTGAGTGTCCACACTCGAGTGGATAAAGGAGTTCGAACTTACGTTCAGTCTCCGAAGAATGGCCGTGAGTGGGACCATGTTGTCAGACGGGTAACGATGAACCTGGGCGACAACGCGATCATACAAGACATCGAGATCCAGGGCCAGCCTATGGAGTGCAACTACAGTGCACCGTTACCAAATGGTGTTACTAACATCCGTACTCGATTGTACTGGTGGCAGCCTGAACCGGCTCTCCTCGGACACGGGAGCTCACGTCCACGCCCAAGGCGAGAGACGATCATCGGTGGCGATCGTCTCCCTCCCCCTTCGATTGAGCGCGGCCGCGTGCCCCCCCCTATTCCCGAATTTCCAACGCTCAGTTCACCTGAGACTGAACAACAGACAGCACTACTGACCGATGCCCGAATCAAGCAAGAAGAAGAACAGAAAGCAGACAAAGAAGCAGGCATCAAACCACGCAACCCAAGATAGCCGAAGAAGGCAACGACAACTGCGGAGATGGCCTGAAAGGACTCGGATTTAGTGCGTACTTCACCGACGTACCTTTTGATTCAGACACGGAAAGTGATGATGAAGAGGAAATTTTCATCGCACTACCTGCGGGCCAACCTGCTAAATCCCATGCAGATGTATTCTCCAAATTCCCCACCTTGTGCTATGGACGTCGTAACAAGGTGGATCTGCTGGAATTGTGTGGAGGAAGTGGAGGCATCTCACAGTCAGCATTCAGCCGAGTTTTGTCCTCAGCGGGAAACCTCGACAAACGTTTCTTTGCTGACCTAGGAAACAAGGATGTTCAGGATGCAGTGATACACTATCTAGACATTTGTTTCGTCAAAGTTGTTATATTACAACCAAGCTGCAGAACCGCTGGGCTACCTTCTTCTTTCAATGCTTGGGTTAACGACGATACTTGGCATGAGCATCATAAAGAGGATTTGCCGCATATCGAGTTCTGTGGGAAGGTGGCCATGCGTCACAATGATCTTCGACGGTTCTACTTGCGAGAACAACCAGTGTGTATTTCGGTGGATCAGATACCACCATGGCCTACATTGGCCAAAAGCAAGGGCACTTGCAAGGTGAATATGGACCAATGCACTACTGGTTTACGTGATTCCCATGGGGTACTGATACGAAAACCGATTGAGATTATTGCCAACCATCGCCTTTTACGCACCCCTTTTGAACGAAAACGATGTATTGGCCATCATAAGCATGCGTCGGTCTGTGACAGAGAACTGTCCACGGCTGCACAATATACTCCAAAGATGCAGTCGCTTTGTGTTGATGCGGTTCAGATCGCACACGATCTCTTCCGGCTAAGTCGTGGTCCCTCCCATGGTCACCCTTATTCGTCCACCGTGCGCGATCCGGGTCTCCCTCGGCAACCCGATGGCTCGATCGTGAGACCACCCTCGGGAGGGCTCGGGTGTCCCGCGTGCGCGGATAATGTTAACGTCCGTTCTCCTTCGCATGACAGAACTCCTAGACGCTGCAGGTGGTGCGATAAGGACGACTACCATTGGGAATGTCTGAGCTGTAAGAATAACTACGGTAATAATAAGCCTGGACACGTACTAACACCTGGCAAATGTAAGTTTGCCAAGCCCTGGAAGCTGCCCGACAATCATGGACAGGTACCGCCAGTTCCTGCCGAACCGGCAGCAGGACCTGCACCGCCGGCTCCTGCTGAACCGGCAGCACCACCACCCGAGGCGCCAGCCGCATCATCACGTACGCGGCTAAGAGCACCAAGACCCAGCTCAAGAGCTGGACCTACAGCGGGTGCGATCAGTCACGATATTATCGTAGGCAGACATGTTGCTGAACCTGCTGCAGGGCAAACTGCCTCGAGGGGAGCTGGTAGTTCGGATGGTTATCTCCGACTGCCACAGTTTATAGTCAGACGTTGCCGACAGCAAGGTGGAGAAGCACCCTCCGCCACCAGCGGGTAACCTTGCTGCGCGACCACGACTTCTAGACTGGTCGCGGTTCGACGTGCAAATCAGTCTACAAAATTCACGAAGCCTTGGCCCAAGCGTGGTAACACGGGAGTTGCGGAAGCTACATTTGCGCTGGTTCCATGCGAAAGAGCCTAAGATGAGACTCAGCTTAAGTAAGATAGGTCTGGACAGTGTCAGACTCAACCTGATTAGAGGTGTCTGCGACACATGTCGGGAGTGCAGAGCTTGAGACAAGTCTGGCGACACTGTTATGCCCTCCACTGCACTGCCTGGCAAATTTCACGAAGTGGAATGTGATACCGACAAGAACACAACATCTTCTATCTCATCGGTCGTTGTATTCGATATGCTACTGGGATGGAGATACCAGGCAAGAATTAGACAAGTATCCTAGATGCATATCATCAGTGCTGGATGCAATTTGGACCTGCAAAGGTACTCTACTCCGACGGAGAGGGTGCCCTGAACAACGACACTGCGAAAGCAGTCCTTACGGCACAAGGCACTGAACTTAGGATACGTGCGCGTGGACGGCACGGTGCGACGATCGAGGCCGGAAATGGTATCTTGCTCCGTCTACTTCATGTCGTGGAAGCTGAACTCAACAGGTTGGACATACCTCTTGTGTTCACGCGGCTACTGCGCGAGGCTTGGTTCGCCGCCAACGCGTTCGCATTCTACAGCGAGGTGTTTCCGCATAACGCTCCGTTTGGGCGGCAACCAGCAATGCTTCCTGACTTACCTGTCTCGGACCACGAGCAACCGACGGAAACGTCGGACCATTCTCGTGAGAATTCGATGCGCAGGGTATGTATTGAAGCCATCACAGGCCACAGCAGTAGCTCAGACCAATCGTGCCTTACGCGCTAAGACAACTATCGCTGGTCAGCACTATTACGATGAAGGAGACTTGGTCGATTATCATCGCCCCACAACCACGAGGGATGACTGGGGAGGCTGGGGCGGCCCATTCCCAGTTGTAAAGGATGATCCCGAAAGGTGTCAAGTCATCATCCGCGTGGGCAATCGAGATGTTCAAGTACAATGCGGCGATGCACGACATTCACTTTATATTGAAGCACTGATAGCCCGAAAGATAGGCTCCGACAACGCTGCACTACGTACAGTGTTGACGCTCGTAGCCAGTTTGTCAGCGGGGAGACCTGCTCTGACCTTTGGCTATGTGCCGACCAAGGAGGGGGCGCTTCAGATGACGAGTGCAAGCCGTCTATCTCCTCCTAAGGCACATATAGCTTTACAGTGCCGTATCAGAAACTTCTTCAATGTAGTTTCAGTCAGGCTAGCTAAGAGAAATCATAAGCTACCTCCCGTTACTTATGCTGACAGGTGCACAGTGGTCCACTATGACAACGATGTGAATCCAGGATGTTACTATTATGAAGCAGAAGGCACTGCATTGAATATGCACGATATAACTGGATCAGCACATTCGAGACCCATCCAATGTCTGAAGTCCACTAGACCTCAATCAGGTTTTGATCAGTACATGACAAGATTTGAGGAATTGGCGGGTACACCGACACCGGATGGAACCACCAGAGAAGCTTCAGAAGCCGAACCACCACATGATGATGGACGGCTTTCTACGATCTACGAGGAAACAGAGGCTGATCTCGAGTCACATGTTATGGAACTGTGGTATGCAGAACTACAGGAGGAAATGGGGGCTGCAGGAGGCAACTCCACCAGAGGACCTCTTTACCATTCCCACACAGATGCTTCCAGATCAGCGTGTGCTGTCATTGTAGCTGATGAACAGCGGGGGCACCTGCCTCGAGCGGGGGCCCACTCGCGACTCCGACACCGAGGAGACGTACTACGTCTCAATGTGTCCAATGGTCGAAGACTACAACTACGGACTGGACTCAGACGAACATGGTCAATCTGTCGAATTCTGCTTCGCGGCAGAAATGTCACAGGTAGTCCTCTCCGAACAACAGCGCATGATACTAGATGCCGTCCGTGTGACCGCTATGCGAGTATGCGTTACCGCCGCTGCAACGCGAGCTGTGGTCGTCAAGGAAGACGACTTCCTCGCGAAAGCTGACGTCCAGGCGAATCCCGACAAAGTAGCGAAGGCCCTCTACACTAATTCAAGACATGGTTCGATAATATGCGTTTCAAGATGCAATATATAACTATAGCGTCGACCATCATGACTTCGAGATACGTGTACCCATGGAAGATTGTAAAGAACGAGAAGGGCGAGAGCGGAACGTGCCATCATATTACGCTTGGTACTCCGAGGTTTCATGGACCTTGGAGCTTTCGACGTAGAAGCGTTTCCGGGAACGGCGCGACGGTCGAGCCTGAGGCTACTCGCTAGCACGGCAGCGTGCAAGAAGCAATGGGTCATTGCTTCCCTCGACATCAACATGGCCTTCCTGAAGTGGTTGGCGTATCAGGAACTTGCTTAGGCTACTGGTGAAAAGGAACGCGCGGTGTGTTTTATTCTGCCGCTTGGATCGGCCACAGTGCTTCGAACTCTCCCAGGATTCGAACACGGCGACGAGTCAAAGCATAGCCTGCAGTGCTTGAAACCAGGCACGGGCACCAAAGACGCACCACGGGCTGTCTCATTAAAACTCGGAGAGACCACCAGAGGTTTTGGTCTCCGACCCACGTCCCACGACGAGGAGTTCGAGACGAGCAACAAACTGCTCACGGCCAAACACGTTGATGATATCGATATGGCCGGTACTGAGGGCACCATTGAAACGCATGCCAAATGCGTAGAAGACGCTTTTGGTAAGTGTAGAATCAACAAGCACACATGCACCAACTGTGCTGTGATATACACCAAGGATGAGGACGGTAATGTTACTCTGGACCAAGATGAATACATCAAGTAGCTTCATCCTATACATCATCCTGAACTTAACAGCGCCGACGCTGACGCTCTTGCCTCCAAGGCGGTTGCAGACATGTTCGTCAGCCTCAGGGGCGCGCTGGCGTATGCATTAATCACCCAGGTGTGGTTGCTGGTGCATGTCGTTTCTCTACAGCGTGTCCAAGAACCGACCAACATTCAAGTGCGACGACTGAGCGCGATCACCAGGAAGCTGCAGGCCAGCTCAAGGAAGATCGTCTACCAGGCGATGACTCCTACGGGCGAGGTTGACCTGCGCAGCGATTCAGGATACCGACGCCTGAGTGGAGACGCCGATGACGACGTCAAAGGCTATGGTATTCGCGGGGCAAACCTGCTACGACGTGGAAACACGTCATCCAGTAAACCTGTCGTTCACTTGATCGATGCGTACTGCAAGTCTCACCGCTTGCGGGTCCGCTCGAGCTTTTCAGCAAAGACACTAGCAGTAGCCCATCATTTGGAGGACTGTTATCCCACGACTGCGACTCTGCGCGAGGTCCACGCAGGGCCGCTCGCGCCCACTCAGTTGAAAGATATACTTGAGTTGGGTGGCCTGAGCATCAAGGTCACTTTGACCATAGATGCTGAGTCTGTTTTTAAGTCCTTATCGAGCAAAGACTTGAAGAAGCGCACTGGGTGCACCCTTTTAGGACACATCGGTTGGATACGACAGATGATGGAGCGTGGAATCGTGCAGAGTATTCATTGGTGCGACACTCGCGACATGAGTGCGGATGGTCACACCAAGGGGAGCATCGACAGAGAAATGCTCCTACAAGTCATGGGAGGTATACAGGCCTTCAAACATGACCTGAAGAGTCATACTCCATATCGGGCTGGCCAGACATCTAGTTCGGACGCCGTCTGAGGAGTACTCTAAGTACAGAGCTGTACAAGCAAGGGAATTTGCGAGCGGGTCCACCTCCTTTATGGCCCGCCCTTTTTCTGTCCTTGTGTATACTAGCTGCTGTGCCTGGTGCATAGGGGCGACGGGCTCACGCTTCGTCTCCCTCCCCCCGGACTCTAAAGCGAGCTGAGGGACGTAAGGAGCGGAAGCGAGCGTGCGTCCGCGGCCGCGTCGGCTCAAGCGGCCAGCCGCCCTGATATGACTGTGTTTCATCGCGAGGCACACAATCGCTATCGAGACCAAAAGGATTCTCTTATTGCTTAAGATGGCACATCCTCTCCTACTGGGACTATCGCTACTACGGTATAACAGAGCTGGAGCTTGGCTTCGCCTAAGGCGAAGCTGCTGGCTGTGCCTCCCAAGCCCCTTCAAACTACGTTTACCAACCCTCCCCCTTCCAGGCCCTAGTCAAAAGGGGGAGGGGGTGCGTGGGCGGTCGTTCAGCAGCAGTGATTACTGTTTTTTCCTGATCTTCGATAGGTGCACGGTGACAGTCTAACACATCTTGTGCCACCACAGTTGCCAACCTGCAATAAGCACTCCATGGCGAGCAGCTTGCATGGGGCATCCAAGCGCGCGCCAGCTTGCTGAGAACCACGGTCCGCGCAGCTTGGCAGCCCCGCAAGGGGGTGGGCGGATTCGCGGACGTCCCGAACGGGCTCGGTGCGATCTCCAAGGTTCCCGCAGCGGGCTGGGCGCAGATCGCGGCGTACGCCGCGTTCTGCGAGCTGTCACAGAACCAGGCCCCGGGCACGCCTGCCGCGGCGGGCGACTTCGGCTGGAAGGTGCTCACCGCTAGCGATCCCGTGGAGAAGCAGAAGAAGTTGGCTGCTGAGATAGCAAACGGTCGCCTTGCCATGATGGCGATCATCGGGATGTTCTTCCAGGACGGTTTGACTGGCTCTGCGTGGGGCGACTGGGCGCTCTACACCGCCTCTCCGCTGCGCGCGTTCGAGAGCGAGCTGGGCGTTCAGGACCCGGTGGGCTTCTGGGATCCTGCTGGGTTCACGGCAGATGGCAGCACGGAGAATTTCGCGCGCCGCCGGCAGACGGAGCTGAAACACGGCCGCGTGAGCATGCTGGCGACCATGGGTTACATCACGCCCGAGATCACTGGCAAGCTGCCCGGCTACTTGTCGCCTTCGGCTGGCCTGAAGTTCGCGGACGTCCCGAACGGGCTCGGTGCGATCTCCAAGGTTCCCGCAGCGGGCTGGGCGCAGATCGTGGCGTACGGCGCGTTCTGTGAGCTGTCCCAGGACCAGTCCGCTGGCACCGCTGCCGCGGCTGGCGACTTCGGCTTCAAGGTTCTGACGTCCAGCGACCCCGCGGAGAAGCAGAAGAAGTTGGCTGCTGAGATCGCGAATGGCCGTCTTGCCATGATGGCTATCATCGGGATGTTCTTCCAGGACGGTTTGACTGGCTCGGCCTGGGGCGACTGGGCGCTTTACACCGGATCCCCGCTGCGTGCGTTCGAGAACGAGACGGGCGTGCAGGACCCGATGGGTTTCTGGGACCCAGCGGGCTTCACATTTGACGGGAACTCGGAGAACTTCGCGCGCCGCCGGCAGACGGAGCTCAAGCATGGTCGCGTGTCGATGCTGGCCACCATGGGTTACATCACCCCCGAGGTCAGCGGCAAGTTCCCTGGGTACTTGTCCCCGTCAGCAGGAATCAAATCTAACGGGCTCCGCCCTCCGAGGCCTCCTTTTTGATGGATCCGTGGCTTGAAGGCTGTAGGCTGGTGTGGGAACGTTTGTGGATACTCTTGGGGGCCATTCCAGGGTTTTGGTCAATCCTGAACGATCTTAGAGCAACCAATCGCAAGCTTACTGGCGTCTTGTGGCACGTTCAGGCCCTCGTTGGGCGCTGTGGGGCCATCTTGGACCCTCTTGCGTGCGTCTTGGAGGCTGACGCGGTACATTTTTTTGGGACCTCTGGGGTGGGGGGGGGGCAGCTTGGAGCTTGGGGCCTTGTCGGAACCTCCTAGGCGCTCGACAAAACCTGTTTTCATATTCCAAGAGCGCCACATGTTCTGTGTGCAAGTGTTTTGTAGCATGGAAGGCGCCAGTTGTGACACTTCATACACGCTTGGGGGGCCCCCTTGGCGTTATTATTGTTTTTTCCTGATCTTCGATAGGTGCACGGTGACAGTCTACACATCTTGTGCCACCAAGGTTGCCAACCTGCAATCAGCACTCCATGGCGAGCAGCTTGCATGGGGCATCCAAGCGCGCACGCCAGCTTGCTGAGAACCACGGTCCGCGCAGCTTGGCAGCCCCGCAAGGGGGTGGGCGGATTCGCGGACGTTCCGAACGGGCTCGGTGCGATCTCCAAGGTTCCCGCAGCGGGCTGGGCGCAGATCGCGGCGTACGCCGCGTTCTGCGAGCTGTCACAGAACCAGGCCCCGGGCACGCCTGCCGCGGCGGGCGACTTCGGCTGGAAGGTGCTCACCGCTAGCGATCCCGTGGAGAAGCAGAAGAAGTTGGCTGCTGAGATCGCAAACGGTCGCCTTGCCATGATGGCGATCATCGGGATGTTCTTCCAGGACGGTTTGACTGGCTCTGCGTGGGGCGACTGGGCGCTCTACACCGCCTCTCCGCTGCGCGCGTTCGAGAGCGAGCTGGGCGTTCAGGACCCGGTGGGCTTCTGGGACCCTGCTGGGTTCACGGCAGACGGCAGCACGGAGAATTTCGCGCGCCGCCGGCAGACGGAGCTGAAGCACGGCCGCGTGAGCATGCTGGCGACCATGGGTTACATCACGCCCGAGATCACTGGCAAGCTGCCCGGCTACTTGTCGCCTTCGGCTGGCCTGAAGTTCGCGGACGTCCCGAACGGGCTCGGTGCGATCTCCAAGGTTCCCGCAGCGGGCTGGGCGCAGATCGTGGCGTACGGCGCGTTCTGCGAGCTGTCCCAGGACCAGTCCGCTGGCACCGCTGCCGCGGCCGGCGACTTCGGCTTCAAGGTGCTGACGTCCAGCGACCCCGCGGAGAAGCAGAGAGCAACCAATCGCAAGCTTACTGGCGTCTTGTGGCACGTTCAGGCCCTCGTTGGGCGCTGTGGGGCCATCTTGGACCCTCTTGCGTGCGTCTTGGAGGCTGACGCGGTACATTTTTTTGGGACCTCCGGGGTGGGGGGGGGCAGCTTGGAGCTTGGGGCCTTGTCGGAACCTCCTAGGCGCTCGACAAAACCTGTTTTCATATTCCAAGAGCGCCACATGTTCTGTGTGCAAGTGTTTTGTTGCATGGAAGGCGCCAGTTGTGACACCTCATACACGCTTGGGGGGTTCCCTTGGCGTTATTATTGTTTTTTCCTGATCTTCGACAGGTGCACGGTGACAGTCTACACATCTTGTGCCACCAAGGTTGCCAACCTGAAATAAGCACTCCATGGCGAGCAGCTTGCATGGGGCATCCAAGCGCGCACGCCAGCTTGCTGAGAACCACGGTCCGCGCAGCTTGGCAGCCCCGCAAGGGGGTGGGCGGATTCGCGGACGTCCCGAACGGGCTCGGTGCGATCTCCAAGGTTCCCGCAGCGGGCTGGGCGCAGATCGCGGCGTACGCCGCGTTCTGCGAGCTGTCACAGAACCAGGCCCCGGGCACGCCTGCCGCGGCGGGCGACTTCGGCTGGAAAGTGCTCACCGCTAGCGATCCCGTGGAGAAGCAGAAGAAGTTGGCTGCTGAGATCGCGAATGGTCGTCTTGCGATGATGGCGATCATCGGGATGTTCTTCCAGGACGGTTTGACCGGCTCTGCGTGGGGCGACTGGGCGCTCTACACCGCCTCCCCGCTGCGCGCGTTCGAGAGCGAGCTGGGCGTTCAGGACCCGGTGGGCTTCTGGGACCCTGCTGGGTTCACAGCAGATGGCAGCACGGAGAACTTCGCGCGCCGCCGGCAGACGGAGCTGAAGCACGAGCCGCGTGAGCATGCTGGCGACCATGGGTTACATCACGCCCGAGATCCACGGCAAGCTGCCCGGCTACTTGTCCGCCTTCGGCTGGCCGGACGCCGACGTCCCGAACGGGCTCGGTGCGATCTCCAAGGTTCCCGCAGCGGGCTGGGCGCAGATCGTGGCGTACGGCGCGTTCTGCGAGCTGTCCCAGGACCAGTCCCCTGGCACCGCTGCCGCGGCGGCGACTTCGGCTTCAAGGTGCTCACGTCCAGCGACCCGTGGAGAAGCAGAAGAAGTTGGCGCGGAGATCGCAACGGTCGCCTTGCCATGATGGCTATCATCGGAATGTTCTTCCAGGACGGTTTGACCGGCTCTGCGTGGGGCGACTGGGCGCTCTACACCGGATCCCCGCTGCGCGCGTTCGAGAGCGAGCTGGGCGTGCAGGACCCGTGGGCTTCTGGGACCCTGCTGGGTTCACGGCGGATGGCAGCACGGAGAACTTCGCCAGGAGGCGCCAGACAGAGCTGAAGCACGGCCGCGTGAGCATGCTGGCGACGATGGGTTACATCACGCCCGAGATCACCGGCAAGCTGCCAGGCTACTTGTCGCCTTCGGCTGGCCTGAAGTTCGCGGACATCCCGAACGGGCTCGGTGCGATCTCCAAGGTTCCCGCGGCGGGCTGGGCGCAGATCGTGGCGTACGGCGCGTTCTGCGAGCTGTCCCAGGACCAGTCCGCTGGCACCGCTGCCGCGGCCGGCGACTTCGGCTTCAAGGTGCTGACGTCCAGCGACCCCGCGGAGAAGCAGAAGAAGTTGGCTGCTGAGATCGCGAATGGTCGTCTTGCCATGATGGCTATCATCGGGATGTTCTTCCAGGACGGTTTGACTGGCTCGGCGTGGGGCGACTGGGCGCTCTACACCGGATCCCCGCTGCGTGCGTTCGAGAGCGAGCTGGGCGTGCAGGACCCGGTGGGCTTCTGGGACCCTGCTGGGTTCACAGATGGCAGCACGGAGAATTTCGCGCGCCGCCGGCAGACGGAGCTGAAGCACGGCCGCGTGAGCATGCTGGCGACCATGGGTTACATCACGCCCGAGATCACGGCAAGCTGCCCGGCTACTTGTCGCCTTCGGCTGCAGGAATCAAATCTAAGGGGGCTGGTTCCGCCTCCGAGGCGTACGGCGCGTTCTGCGAGCTGTCCCAGGACCAGTCCGCTGGCACCGCTGCCGCGGCCGGCGACTTCGGCTTCAAGGTGCTGACGTCCAGCGACCCCGCGGAGAAGCAGAAGAAGTTGGCTGCTGAGATCGCGAATGGCCGTCTTGCCATGATGGCTATCATCGGGATGTTCTTCCAGGACGGTTTGACTGGCTCGGCCTGGGGCGACTGGGCGCTTTACACCGGATCCCCGCTGCGTGCGTTCGAGAACGAGACGGGCGTGCAGGACCCGATGGGTTTCTGGGACCCAGCGGGCTTCACATTTGACGGCAGCACGGAGAACTTCGCGCGCCGCCGGCAGACGGAGCTGAAGCACGGTCGCGTGTCGATGCTGGCCACCATGGGTTACATCACCCCCGAGGTCAGCGGCAAGTTCCCTGGGTACTTGTCCCCGTCTGCAGGAATCAAATCTAAGGGGCTCCGCCCTCCTCCGAGGCCTCCTTTTTGATGGATCCGTGGCTTGAAGGCTGTAGGCTGGTGTGGGAACGCTTGTGGACACTCTTGGGGGCCATTCCAGGGTTTTGGTCAATCCTGAACGATCTTAGAGCAACCAATCGCAAGCTTACTGGCGTCTTGTGGCACGTTCAGGCCCTCGTTGGGCGCTGTGGGGCCATCTTGGACCCTCTTGCGTGCGTCTTGGAGGCTGACGCGGTACATTTTGGGACCTCGGGGGTGGGGGGGGGGCAGCTTGGAGCTTGGGGCCTTGTCGGAGCCTCCTAGGCGCCCGACAAAACCTGTTTTCATTTTCCAAGAGCGCCACATGCTCTGTGTGCAAGTGTTTTGTAGCATGGAAGGCGCCAGTTGTGACACTTCATACACGCTTGGGGGGCCCCCTTGGCGTTATTACTGTTTTTTCCTGATCTTCGATAGGTGCACGGTGACAGTCTACACATCTTGTGCCACCAAGGTTGCCAACCTGCAATCAGCACTCCATGGCGAGCAGCTTGCATGGGGCATCCAAGCGCGCACGCCAGCTTGCTGAGAACCACGGTCCGCGCAGCTTGGCAGCCCCGCAAGGGGGTGGGCGGATTCGCGGACGTCCCGAACGGGCTCGGTGCGATCTCCAAGGTTCCCGCAGCGGGCTGGGCGCAGATCGCGGCGTACGCCGCGTTCTGCGAGCTGTCACAGAACCAGGCCCCGGGCACGCCTGCCGCGGCGGGCGACTTCGGCTGGAAGGTGCTCACCGCTAGCGATCCCGTGGAGAAGCAGAAGAAGTTGGCTGCTGAGATCGCAAACGGTCGCCTTGCCATGATGGCGATCATCGGGATGTTCTTCCAGGACGGTTTGACTGGCTCTGCGTGGGGCGACTGGGCGCTCTACACCGCCTCTCCGCTGCGCGCGTTCGAGAGCGAGCTGGGCGTTCAGGACCCGGTGGGCTTCTGGGACCCTGCTGGGTTCACGGCAGATGGCAGCACGGAGAATTTCGCGCGCCGCCGGCAGACGGAGCTGAAGCACGGCCGCGTGAGCATGCTGGCGACCATGGGTTACATCACGCCCGAGATCACTGGCAAGCTGCCCGGCTACTTGTCGCCTTCGGCTGGCCTGAAGTTCGCGGACGTCCCGAACGGGCTCGGTGCGATCTCCAAGGTTCCCGCAGCGGGCTGGGCGCAGATCGTGGCGTACGGCGCGTTCTGCGAGCTGTCCCAGGACCAGTCCGCTGGCACCGCTGCCGCGGCCGGCGACTTCGGCTTCAAGGTGTTGACGTCCAGCGACCCGGCGGAGAAGCAGAAGAAGTTGGCTGCTGAGATCGCGAATGGTCGTCTTGCGATGATGGCGATCATCGGGATGTTCTTCCAGGACGGTTTGACCGGCTCTGCGTGGGGCGACTGGGCGCTCTACACCGCCTCCCCGCTGCGCGCGTTCGAGAGCGAGCTTGGCGTTCAGGACCCGGTGGGCTTCTGGGACCCTGCTGGGTTCACAGCAGATGGCAGCACGGAGAACTTCGCGCGCCGCCGGCAGACGGAGCTGAAGCACGGCCGCGTGAGCATGCTGGCGACCATGGGTTACATCACGCCCGAGATCACTGGCAAGCTGCCCGGCTACTTGTCGCCTTCGGCTGGCCTGAAGTTCGCGGACGTCCCGAACGGGCTCGGTGCGATCTCCAAGGTTCCCGCAGCGGGCTGGGCGCAGATCGTGGCGTACGGCGCGTTCTGCGAGCTGTCCCAGGACCAGTCCGCTGGCACCGCTGCCGCGGCCGGCGACTTCGGTTTCAAGGTGCTGACGTCCAGCGACCCGGCGGAGAAGCAGAAGAAGTTAGCTGCTGAGATCGCGAATGGTCGTCTTGCGATGATGGCGATCATCGGGATGTTCTTCCAGGACGGTTTGACTGGCTCGGCCTGGGGCGACTGGGCGCTCTACACCGCATCCCCGCTGCGCGCGTTCGAGAACGAGCTTGGCGTTCAGGCTCCTGTGGGCTTTTTTGACCCGTGTTGCCTGACCAAGGATGGCGACACCACCACGTTCCTGCGCCGCCGCAACACCGAGATCAAGCACGGGCGCGGCGTGGTATGAAGAGATGGGGGACGATGCGGAGGGTGGTGATGATGGCGATGCATCTCGCAGGCCTAGAGGTTGACACCAACACCAATGTCGGCGGTGTGCCTCTACCGAGGGAAGAAGATCCCGATCTCGGTGAAGGTGGTAATATTCCGCCTTCCAAGGTGACCGAAATGTTGCCACCGGCACCGAAGTCGAGGATCATCTCCCCCTTCCTTGGAGTTAACCCCCTGTGTTGGTGCTGGCGTCAATCTCCAGGCCTCCGGCGATGGTGAAGGTGATGGGGATGGGAGGGGGGGACGACCAGGCCTCCTCCAGGTGCGAGCACGGCTCTCGCTCTGGAGCCTTCGCAGAGTTCTCCGGAGAGCACCCCCAGGACGTCCGTGGCGCCCGCTGCTCGGGGGATGCCACGCGTGCGGCATTCAGGCTCGTGCGGCGCTGGCGCGCCGGCGACGCCAGCGAAGGCGTTCAAGGCTGAATGCCGCAGGATACAACGACGCTTGAATCGGGCCTGTCCCTCTACAGGAGGAGTATCCAAAAAGAGTGAAACAATTCTCAGGGGACGATTTTTGACAATTCTTCAAATTTTTGGAGTATGTCTTGATTTTTTTTATTTTTCCGTTCACGCTCCGCCTGTAGGGGGACATGCCCGACCCAAAGCGACGCGGAAGCTCCGACGGGCACGGTAATGCCACAGGACCCGACGGAATTCAACCTTGCAGAACGATCGGGGCCGCGATCGTTGTAAGGTTGCACGATCGACGCGTTGTCAAGAGTCTCTGCGTGCGCCCGCCGGCGCCGCGCGAACCTACCGTACTCCCCAGAACAGACTTACACCTGGAGAGAGGGCCTCGGCGCCCTCGAGACGCTCAGCGGCCGCGTTTTGGCGCCCACCACAGCTGGATCCGTGGCCGCCGCCCCAGTCGCTTGCATATCCTGCCCATGGCGCGCCGAGTGGGCTGGGGCGAGGGGGCGCGGCCTCAGAGAGGGCCTCCGGCTTCTTGCAACGCTCGGCGAGCCTTCGCCCGCCTCCTCATCATCCTTGGTGGCTCCGTAATGCGGGCGGCATAAGCATAAACTCCCTCAGCTCCGCGTGGACTTCCGAAAGTTTATGTTCATGCAGTTTTTCGTACCTCTGTGGCCCCTTCCGAGGTCTAAGACGGGCCCCCGCCTCCTCAGAAGGTCGCCCTGCTTTCCCACTGGACGAGGAGGACGAGGAGAAGGAAGGCTCCAGAGCACTCTGGGAACATGCCGCAGCATCCCGCGCTACTGTCCAGACTTGGCAGCCCTGGCAGATCTCCGAACCGTGCCCTCCGAGTCGCTCCTGTGCTGCTCTCGTTTCGCTCGGCGGCGTGGCTAAGGAGGGCGGGGTTCGAGAGGAGGTGGCCTCCTGAGAAGAACCTCCCGTCTCTCCCGAAGAGGAGAAGCGGCGTAAGCATCAGCTTCTTGAGGTCTGCGCGGATTTCTTGGATAGGCGCTGGACCCCCGCTGGCGGCGCTCGTGGAAGGATCGCCGGTCTTCCAAGGAGCCTCCTCCCAAGAGGCCGTTTCCCTTCAGAGTTCTGAGAAGCCCCGTGGCTCCCACTGCCGTTCTGCCTTCTTAGTTGTCGTGCCCTGGTCTTGTCTCGCGCAGGCGCGTCGCCATGTGGGCCTGCATTGGGTACATCGTGCCCGAGTACTTCAAGTGGCCAGGATACTGCTCGCCGTCGGCCGGTGTCTCGTTCGCGGACGTGCCGAACGGTCTGGCGGCACTTTCCAAGGTGCCCAGGGCCGGCTGGGCTCAGGTCATTGCCCGTTGGGGTGATGCGGGAGGAGAAAAAAGATTCTTAGGCTTACGCCACACCGCCGACCCCTTGTTTATGCCAATCTGGGGGTAGTAGAAGCTGCGAAGGGGTGAAAAGCGAGTTTTGGAGCCACTTGGGGGCCGTTTCGGAGCCTCTGGGGTGCTTCTTGGGGGTTCCTTGGGGCGTCTGGGCGGCCTCGTGAGGGCCTCTGGGGGCCTCTTGGGGCACTCTTGGGGCCCCCTGGGGCTCCTGGGGGCAGAAAGCTAGAGTTTCAACATGTTTGGTCGCCCTCTTGGGCCCCTCTTGGTGCCGTCTTGGAGCCCTCTTGGGCCGTCTTGGGGACCTCTTGGGCCGTGTTGGGGCCGTCTTGGGCCGTCTGGAGGCCGTCTTGGGGGCCTCTTGGGCCATCTTGGGGCTGTCTTTGGGGCCTCTTTGGCCGTCTTGGAGCGTCGGGAAGCCGAAAAGGCGGAAAAGCAAAAAACATCGAAAAACACTATGGAAAATCAACAATTTTAGACTCTTGGGGTCCTCTTGGGAGGCTTGTTTGGGACCTCGGGGGCCGTCTTGGAGACCTCTTGGCCCGTCTTGGGGCCATCTTGGGCGTCTTGGAGCGGTCGTTTGGCGTCTCGGGGCCTTCGTGGGCCGTCTTGGAGGCCTCTTGGGGGCTTCTTGGCCCGTCTTGAGGCCCTCTTGGGCCCGGAAAAGCCCCGTGAACCGCTCGTCCCGGACCCCCCCCCCCTCCAAATCGACCGGACCGGGCTCCCGGGGGAGGGGTTTGGGGAGGGGGAAGCATCTCACACGCCGATGATCCCCAAGGGGTCGGCGGACTTCAGGATGATGGGCCTGTTTTCCACCACCACCACCATAAGTTGGAGGGGGAGGAGGAGGAGGACGAGGAGGAGGAGGTGGAGGAGGAGGAAGAGGACCCCCTCCCCTTCCAACTTGTGGTGGTGGTGGTGGTGGAAAACAGGCTTATCAGGGAGGAGAACCAAACATACTTTAGGAGGTTTCTTTTCGACGACATGGTCGGGGGTTTCCCCCAAGTTTTTTTTGTTGCGAGGTCTCGAGTGCAGCTTGAGAGAGGGAGCAGCCGTCTCAAAAGGTGCCTGCCTTCGGCTGGTGCCAGATCATCTCGGGCGTCGAGTAAATGGAGGTGCGATAAATCGGGGGGGGTTCAGAGAGGTGCACCTTTTGTGCCCTAAATGGGGCCCCAACAGGACCCCCTGGGCCCAGAACGGGGCACGAAAGGTGCACGCTATTTGCACCCTCCGTTCACCGTTCCCCATGCATCAACGCCCGATCGTCGCCTTCTGCGGCTCCTTGGAGAAGAACGTGTTCGTGTACGACCCCAGCCGCGGGCCCGGCGACTTCGACACCGCTGGCGCGCTGGGCGTGCCCGGGGCAAAGGGCGTCGACGACCCCGAGGCGCGCAAGAGGAAGCTCAACGCCGAGATCGCGAACGGCCGCCTCGCGATGATGGCCATCATCGGCATGTTCTACCAGGACGGCCTCACTGGCTCGGCCTGGGGCGACTGGGCCCTCTACGCCGACTCGCCCCTGCGGGCCTACGAGAACGAGCTGGGCGTGCAGGCGCCGGTCGGATTCTGGGACCCCGCGGGCTACTGCGTGGACGGCACCGCTGCTGACTTCACGAGGCGCCGCGTTACGGAGATCAAGCACGGCCGCGTGGCGATGTGGGCTTGCATGGGGTACATCGTCCCAGAGTACTTCAAGTGGCCAGGGTTTCTGTCGCCGACCGCTGGCATCAAGTTCGCAGACGTGCCGAATGGCCTGGGAGCGCTCTCGAAGGTACCGGCTTACGGCTGGGTCCAGATGATCGCGTTCGCTGGCGCCCTCGACACTGGCTTCTTCGTGTACGACGAATCCCGCGAGCCTGGCGACTACGCCAATGGAGGCGTCTTGGGCGTCCCGAACGCCAGCGGCCCCATGGAGGATAAGGAAGCTCGCAAGACGAAGCTCAACGCCGAGCTTGCGAACGGTCGGCTGGCCATGATGGCCATTATCGGCATGTTTTTCCAGGACGGCCTCACCGGCAGCGCATGGGGCGACTGGGCGCTCTACACCGGCTCCCCGCTGCGCTGACCGCGCGCGGAGTTTCGGGTTGTCTCGACCGGGCACGGGAGCCACTGACAAACCATAGCAGCCCTTCTCATCCTCATGCCAAGGGTACCCGCGGTTAGGTTGCCTCGGCTGCGTCGCAGTCGGTTGCATTCGGAAGGTTGAGTTCGGTTGATTGTCGTGTCTCTGCTGCGTCGCTGCACACTTCTAGGTTGCTTGCAACCTGTCGGTATCGGTTGGTTTCAGTTTCGTTGTTGGTTCGGGTGGTCTTCGGTGGCGCTGTTGCCGTGGCTGGCCTTTCTCCTCCTCCTTTTCCTTCGCCGACGCCCAATGTCTTCCCCCTCGCCTTTTTTCTTCTTCTCCGCGGGAGGAGGAGGAGGAGGAGGAGGAGGAGGAGGAGGAGGAGGAGGAGGAGGAGGAGGAGGAGGAGGAGGAAGAGGAGGACGAGAAGGAGGAGGAGGAGGAGGACGAGGTGGACGAGGAGAAGGAGGATGAGCAGGAGGAGGAGGAGGAAGAGGAGGAGGTGGATGAGGAGGAGGAGGAGGAGGAGGAGGATGAGGAGGAGGAGGAGGAGAGGAGGAGGAGGAGGAGGAGGAGAGGAGGAGGGAGGAGGAGGAGGAGGAGGAGGAGGAGGGAGGAGGGAGGAGGGAGGAGGAGGAGGGAGGAGGGAGGCGGGAGGAGGAGGAGGCGGAGGAGGAGGAGGACCAGTGTAAATCCAAGAGTCATCCCTGATGCTGGAGTAAAACCTCCCTCCAAGCTCCCTCGTCGTAGGCCCCTACAACGGCTCATCTCCGTTGAGGTAATTGTCTTGTTGGAAGATGCCCGTTTGAAGACCCTGAAGCATGTCAAAACATTGTTCTCGGGATTCCAACGCCACGGATCAACCTGACTTTTGCGTCTTGACGAGCCTGAATCGTGCCAGAACGGCATTTAGTAGGACTTCAACATCGAGAATCTACGTAACTGCTGTGCCCGCATAATCCTGAATCTTTCCAAACGCTATTTCTGGTACGTTGATGGTGGGAACCCGTGAAACTTGAAGACTTTGTAAACGAATGTGCGCGGCGCGGCGCTAAGGCGAGAGCCGCCCTCAGTCCGTGAAACTCTGGCAAATTTTGAAAGCGAATGTGCGCCGCGCTGAGGCGAGGGCCACATTTTGAAAACGACCCGCCCTCCATTCATGAAGCTCTTGCATATTTTGAAAGCGAATGTGCGCCGCGCTAAGGCGAGAGCCACATGTTGAAAACGACCCGCCCTCAATCCGTGAATGTCTCGCAAATTTTGACGACGACTGTGCGCTGCGCTGAGGCGAGGGCCACATTTTGAAAACGACCCGCCCTCAATCCATGAAGCTGTTGCAAATTTCGAAAGCGAATGTGCGCCGCGCTAAGGCGAGAGCCACATGTTGAAAAGGAACCGCCCTCAATCCGTGAATGTCTCGCAAATTTTGACGACGACTGTGCGCTGCGCTGAGGCGAGAGCCACATTTTGAAAACGACCCGCCCTCAATCCATGAAGCTGTTGCAAATTTCGAAAGCGAATGTGCGCCGCGCTAAGGCGAGAGCCACATGTTGAAAGGAACCGCCCTCAATCCGTGAATGTCTCGCAAATTTTGACGACGACTGTGCGCTGCGCTGAGAAAACGACCGCCCTCACATGAAGCTGTTGCAAATTTCGAAAGCGAATGTGCGCCGCGCTAAGGCGAGAGCCACATGTTGAAAAGGAACCGCCCTCAATCCGTGAATGTCTCGCAAATTTTGACGACGACTGTGCGCTGCGCTGAGGCGAGAGCCACATTTTGAAAACGACCCGCCCTCAATCCATGAAGCTGTTGCATATTTCGAAAGCGAATGTGCGCCGCGCTAAGGCGAGAGCCACATGTTGAAAAGGAACCGCCCTCAATCCGTGAATGTCTCGCAAATTTTGACGACGACTGTGCGCTGCGCTGAGGCGAGAGCCACATTTTGAAAACGACCCGCCCTCAATCCATGAAGCTGTTGCAAATTTCGAAAGCGAATGTGCGCCGCGCTAAGGCGAGAGCCACATGTTGAAAAGGAACCGCCCTCAATCCGTGAATGTCTGGCAAAATTTGGCGACGAATGTGCGCTGCGCTGAGGCGAGAGCCACATTTTGAAAACGACCCGCCCTCAAACCCGTGAAGCTGTTGCAAATTTCGAAAGCGAATGTGCGCCGCGCTAAGGCGAGAGCCACATGTTGAAAAGGAACCGCCCTCAATCCGTGAATGTCTGGCAAAATTTGGCGACGAATGTGCGCTGCGCTGAGGCGAGAGCCACATTTTGAAAACGACCCGCCCTCAATCCATGAAGCTGTTGCAATTTCGAAAGCGAATGTGCGCCGCGCTAAGGCGAGAGCCACATGTTGAAAAGGAACCGCCCTCAATCCGTGAATGTCTGGCAAAATTTGGCGACGAATGTGCGCTGCGCTGAGGCGAGAGCCACATTTTGAAACGACCCGCCCTCAATCCATGAAGCTGTTGCAAATTTCGCGTGCGCCGCGCTAAGGCGAGAGCCACATGTTGAAAAGGAACCGCCCTCAATCCGTGAATGTCTGGCAAATTTGGCGACGAATGTGCGCTGCGCTGAGGCGAGAGCCACATTTTGAAAACGACCCGCCCTCAATCCATGAAGCTGTTGCAAATTTCGAAAGCGAATGTGCGCCGCGCTAAGGCGAGAGCCACATGTTGAAAAGGAACCGCCCTCAATCCGTGAATGTCTGGCAAAATTTGGCGACGAATGTGCGCTGCGCTGAGGCGAGAGCCACATTTTGAAAACGACCCGCCCTCAACCCGTGAAGCTGTTGCAAATTTCGAAAGCGAATGTGCGCCGCGCTAAGGCGAGAGCCACATGTTGAAAAGGAACCGCCCTCAATCCGTGAATGTCTGGCAAAATTTGGCGACGAATGTGCGCTGCGCTGAGGCGAGAGCCACATTTTGAAAACGACCCGCCCTCAACCATGAAGCTGTTGCAAATTTCGAAAGCGAATGTGCGCCGCGCTAAGGCGAGAGCCACATGTTGAAAAGGAACCGCCCTCAATCCGTGAATGTCTCGCAAATTTTGACGACGACTGTGCGCTGCGCTGAGGCGAGGGCCACATTTTGAAAACGACCCGCCCTCAATCCATGAAGCTGTTGCAGATTTCGAAAGCGAATGTGCGCCGCGCTAAGGCGAGAGCCACATGTTGAAAAGGAGCCGCCCTCAGTCCGTGAAACTCTGGCAAATTTTGAAAGCGAATGTGCGCCGCGCTGAGGCGAGGGCCACATTTTGAAAACGACCCGCCCTCCATTCATGAAGCTCTTGCATATTTTGAAAGCGAATGTGCGCCGCGCTAAGGCGAGAGCCACATGTTGAAAAGGAACCGCCCTCAATCCGTGAATGTCTCGCAAATTTTGACGACGACTGTGCGCTGCGCTGAGGCGAGGGCCACATTTTGAAAACGACCCGCCCTCAATCCATGAAGCTGTTGCAAATTTCGAAAGCGAATGTGCGCCGCGCTAAGGCGAGAGCCACATGTTGAAAAGGAACCGCCCTCAATCCGTGAATGTCTGGCAAAATTTGGCGACGAATGTGCGCTGCGCTGAGGCGAGAGCCACATTTTGAAAACGACCCGCCCTCAACCCGTGAAGCTGCTGCAGATTTCGAAAACGAATGTGCGCCGCGCTAAGGCGACAGCCCCATTTTGAAGACGACCCGCCCTCAATCCGTGAACGGGCCAGGGCCCGCGGACGGGGCTGCGGCCGCGGCCGGGGCCGGGTCCGGGGCCAGAGCCGGGGCCGTGACCTGGGGGCCAGCTGATTGCATCTTCTGATTACTTTTGTGGAATTTTCAGCCACGCGCAGAGGGGGGTGGGGGGAGGGGGGAGGGCTTCTTAGAAACACCCCTGCTTCTTATAAGGCGCGGTTTCTCATCTGCAGATGTAAGGCCGGCGCCTTCTGAGAAGCCACCTCCTTCTAAGAAGCCCCCCCCCCTCCCTCCACCCCCTTGTGCGCGCCGCCAAAGTTTGGTATTTTTGATGTATCTGCTAGCCGGTTTCAATAAAGTCTAGGTGCTGTTTTTATTTTGCTCGTCGGTATTGTTAGTGGGAGTGTTCGGGCCTCTCCTGGAATCTGAGTGGCCACCAAGAGGCACCAAATTCTCCTGATGTTCCCCTCCCCATCCTTCTCGATGTTTCTTCTCAACGCGTCTTTCAATTAATGGGCGATGAGTGTGATAATGCGATGTTGGGGTTCGTGTGACAAGTCGAAGACAGTCCACCGTTGAGTGCACAATGCGTCCAAGTGAGACGCTGCCTCGTCTCCGCAAGCCTGCAATGCATACCCGTCGCCCGAGGCGTCCTTTTCGAGGCCCTGGGTGATTGATTACCACCGAACCGCGCACCCGAGTACACATGCGCAGTAGCAGTAACATGTCATAGTAAACCATAATATCATCGCATCTGATATCATATCGTAGCATAGCATGCACATCAAACTTAGATAGGGTCGCATACATACATATATGTGTATGTATGCATGCATATATGTATGTATGCATGCATGCATGTCGGTTTGTGATGTATATATGCATGTATGTATATATGCGTGTATGTATGTATGGATATATGTATGTATGTACGTATGTATGTATGTATGTATGTATGTATGCATGTATGTATGTATGTATGTATGTATGTATGTATGTATGTATGTATGTATGTATGTATGTACGTACGTATGTATGTATGTATGCATGTATGTATGTATACATGTAGGTATGTATGTATGCATGTATGTATGTATGCATGCATGCATGTACGTACGTATCGCTGTATGTATGTATGCATGTATGTATGTATGTCTGTCTGTCTGTATGAATGTATGTATCTATGTATGTATGTATGTATGCCTGTTGTGATGTTTGTGATGGTGCCATCATGGGCCCGTCATGCGTATACGGACGGGATCCATCCGGGGGGCTTAACCTTTCGAACGGCTTAGGCCTGTGCAAGTGGATCGGTCTGCGTACAACAGGGTGCAAGAGTGAACTTAGCGAGGAGCAAGTTTCTTGGATTACAAGGCGACCATCCACACAGGCAGGTTAGCTTCGAAGGTCAGTGTCTACTGCAGGGATCGGACAACTGTTGTAGATTGTATTTGCTGGGGTCGGAGACCCCGGTTGCATGAGGTAGCATGGCGCGGCGTGGAAGCTTATTGGTTGCGAATCGGATAACCATATCAGTCGGTATCGCTGCATGGTAGCGGAGCTCGGTTTCCAAGCCCACGGGAGCTGAGCTCGGGCGCCGCCCCTCCGCGCCCTTCCGCAGCCCTTCCGCGGGCAGCGATGGCGGCGATCGATGTGGTCGATGTACGGACCGACGTGCGGCTGCAGTGGTTCGACGGCGCAGACGAGGGATGGGGAGACTGGAGTCTCCGCTTCGAGGCCTATGCGGCGCTGCTCGGCTTCGAGGACCTCCTGGCGGAGGCGGCGCTGGGGCGCGACCCTGTGCTGAGTGACGCGCTGGGCGACCGAGCGAAGGCGGTCAGCCAGAGGCCGTGGCGCCTGCCGATCACGTGGCGCGATGGCAAGGCGATGGGGGTGGTGAAACTCTCACGCAAGAATGGCCTAGAGGCGTGGCGCCAGCTCAATATCGAGTTCGAGATTAGGACAGGCAGCATATGGACGGCAATGCTACGGTGCATGCTCAACCCACGGGACAAGTGGGCACAGGGTCGCGAGTCAGGGATCGACTTCTTCGCGTCGCTCACGGCCTGAGAGGCTATTGTGGCGGAGTGCGTGGACCAGAGCGGCGAGGCCGTCTCTGACAACGTCCGCGTGAGCCTGCTGCTGGAGCGCGCGCCCGAGCCCCATCGAGAAGTGCTGCGACGCGCCCCTGAGGACGTGCAGCTCAGGGGCTACAGGGGCTACTACAATCGATGACGGACTTTCACGCGCGTGCCCCACGCGGGCGGAGTTGTGCCAATGCAGGTGCGAGGAGGCCCTCCCCTGGGCAAGGCTGGTGGCGAGACTAGCGCGGCAGGCAAGATGGACAGGTCTGGTGGCAAGGCGGGCAAGGCCCTCGAGGGGAAGGGCTCCAAGACGAAGTCCAGGAACCGAGGCGGCGGCATGCGCGCGCAGCAAGGGCCAGCAGTCCGAGTATTTCGACGGAGAGTGTGGCTACTGCGACAAGTGGGGCCATGAGCGACAGGGCTGCAGGAAGAAGAAGACGGACGACGCGGAGAAGCCGCAGGGCTCAGGTAACACCGGGCCTGCAGCAGCAAGGTGGTGCGGTGTGCTCGGCGTCGGGCCACTACGGCGGCCAGCCTGACGGGTGGGCGTTCGCGGTCTCGGCGGAGTCGGGCGGCCAGGTGGCGAAGATAAGCGGCTCCATCCTGATCGACAGCGGCAGCGACGACCACCTGTGCAGGCGCAAGTTCGTTCCCGAGGCACCCGCCGGCAGCGCGGAGAAAGCACGAGGCTCTTCGACGTGCAGCAGAGGCCGCTACCGACGGCAGGCTTACGTGGAGTCCAGATGATCATGCAGGAGGGTATCAAGGCGACGGCGTATTTCCTTGTCGCCGACGTGAGCGACGATCTGACGAGCGTGGGCACGTTGCTCAGGCAGGGCTTCAAGGTCAATCTCAGCTTGGAGGGTGTGCTCTACATGGCGAAGGGCCACCGCATCGTGTAGCTGGAGCGGGAGCGGAACAGCCTCGGGCTCCCGATTGTGTCCGCGGGGCCGGCCGAGGCTCGCCGCTGCCGCGGTGACGGCAGAGCAGCAAGCTACGCCGGCGGCCCCGGTTCTCAGCGCGGACAGCTCGGTCGGCGCGCTCAGGACTCGATTGCGAGAGCTGTCCATGCCCGTCTACGGGGCCGAGGCAGAGCTGTGGGAGAGGCCCGTCGCGGCAGAGGCTGCGCACCGACGCGCAGCAGCAGAGAAGGCGCACAAGCAGGCAGTCGAGGAGCAGCTCGGGATCCAGCATGACCCCGTTGAGGCGAGGCAGCTGAGGCGCCCAAGACGGCCGGAGAGGGCCCCAAGACGGCCCCAAGAGGGGCCCGACAGGGGTATAAGACAAACCGAAAATCCGAGCCTTCCACACCCAGAGGCTCTCAGGAAGCGCGAAGAGGCTCCCAGCGGGATCCAAGAGGCCCTCGAGAGGCTCCCCAGAGGGCCGCAGAGGTTCCAAGAGTCCTCCCATGAAGGCCCGAAGAGGCACAACTTGATGTTCCCCCATCGGTTTTGACGGATTTCTCAATTTTCAGCCTCTTGGCATCCCGACGCTCCAAGACGGCCCAAGAGGCTCCCAAATCCGTTCCAAGATAGCCAAGGAGGCTTCCAAGAGGGCCCCAAGACGGCCCACGAGGGCCCCACAACTGTGCCTGAGGCGCCGAAGACGGCTCGAGAGAACACCAAGACGTTTAGTGTGTAAAATCACACATGGGACGCTTTTCGCGTAAAGTGGTGTGACCCGGCGTGCCCACTCTGCGATTTGTTATTATTTTATGCGTTTCGTGTGCGAACAAATAGGGCGGGGAGCGTCGATCGTTTTTTTTTTTGTTTTTTTTTTGGGGGGGGGGGTTCTCTCTCTATATGTATGTATGCATGTATGTGTTTGTATGTGTGTATGTATGTATATGTATGTATGTATGTATGTATGTATGTATGTATGTATGTATGTATGTATGTATGTATGTATGTATGTATGTATGTATGTGTGTGTATATATATGTATGAAAGAAAACATGTTGGACACATTGCCCACTGTGCGATGGGTGTTCCCTGTCCTATTTTTTTCGCGCCGGACGCAAAGACAACAAATCGTAAAGTGGGCGCGCCAGGGCGCGCCGCTTTGCGCGAAGTGCGTTCTGTGTATGACTCTACGCGCTGAACCCGCACCCGTCCGATCGTTCAATAGGATTTCCGGGCAACCTAAGCGGCTCCCCGTGTGTGAATTTACACGATGGAGCCCGATCCCCGCTGGATCGGCAACGCGGTTCGTTGGGCGACTCCTCGCGCGTCCCATTGGTCTCGTCAGCCCCACCCCCGGGCCTCGCGGGCCGCGCAAGACTCGCAGGCCCCGCAGGTCTCGCAGGTCTCGCAGGTCTCGCAGGTCCCACAGGCCCCACAGGTCCCACAGGTGCCACGGGTCGCGCAGGCCCCACGGGCCCCAGAAACCCTACAGGTCCCGCAAGGCCCGCAGGTCTCTCAAGTCCGCTTTGCACAGGTCCCACAGGTCTTACAGGTCGCACAGGTCGAAGAGGTCCCGCAGAACCCACCGATCCCGCAAGTCGCCCAGGTCCCGCGTGTTTCGCAGGTCCCACAAATCGCACAAGTTTCACACGTCCCGCAGGACCCTCAGGGCGGCGCGCTAAAAGACGAGAGGGAATCGCGCGGGGACCCAACACTTAGGCAAAATTACCCATCCCCGCGAAAAAAAATTAGAAGGAAAGTGGCACAGGGATGGAAGCCGAAAATATGTTGAATCAGACCAGGCGGGGCCCGTCGCATCGAGTGACATCCGCCTGTTAATGTTACGGAAAAACACATCGCCTGCATTGCGCATTGTGTGTTTGCCATCCGATTGGTGGGAACGAAACCGCAAGGCAGAGCGTGGAACCGCCCGCGCAAGCGGCCGTGTGAAGGAGCAACTTGGAAAAGCGTCCAGGCATCAAGTGGCGTCCGCCTCCCCATGTTGCCACTGGGCGCGCGAGCCAAAGTGTGGCATATCAATGACCTGGCTCATGGTGTATGCCTGCACACGCTGCCAACATTGAAAGGCGAATATCACTTTGTGATCCTCTTTGGGCGTTCCCGTCTGCAGATGATTAACGATGATCGTCTTGTCGATTATGTGATAACTTTTTCCCGGCTGTGTAATCACTGGCAAAAAAAAGGCTTCGTTCCTTATTTATCTTTCCTTAGGTCAGGCCGATGACTGTATGGCACCCTGTGTGTGTGCGCTCGCAGGGCGTCCCCTCGTGCCGGATCTCTTCCCTCGTGGGAGCTCCGGCTGCGGTCCTCCCCGGATATGAGGGATATGAGGTTGGGCCGTTCGCCAAGCTGCATACGCCCCGCTGCCCATTGCGGCACATTCTTCGGGCGCGCCGGAACTCCATCCTTCCGGCGGTGCTTAGAAAATGGGGAGAACACCGTGCTCAGCGCTGCATGCCGCTCCGTCAGGTTGGGCCCTTCGCCAAGCTACGTACGCCCAACGGCCCACTGCGGCGCGCTCCTCGGGCGCACCCGAATTCCATCCTTCAAGCGGCGCCTGGGAGATCACCACCCACCAAACCACACCAGCCCAACCCGAAGGCTTCAACTCGCCCCCCATCTCCACTGGGGGAGCACATTGAACCCGGACCCCCCCCCAACCCGGCATTCGGGTCAAGTTCGGGTCTTCGGGTTGGGTTGGGTTGGGTTGGTGTGGTAGGTCGTCAGGAAATGGAACAACCGCGCTCTGCGCTGCATGCCGCTCCACAAGGTTTGGCCCTTTCGCCAGGCTAAGTTGCAACGGATCGTGGCCTTGGGAGGGCGACCCCACGTAACTGATGGACGTGGCCAACAATTCCGTGCGTACACACCCCTTCGCTGGGGACACGGCCGCACGAGCGTTACGTCCGCATTTGGACCGCCTTTTGGGGCCTCTGAGGACCGTGTTTGGGGGCGATTCTGGGTTGTCAAAGGACCACTTAAGGGAAGTGCCGTGGGGCCGTCTTGGGCGCCTTCTGGGACCGTTTTGAGGCCGTCTTGGGGCAATCTTGGGAGCGTCTTGAGGACATTTTAGGTCGAATTGGTTACTACGCATTCAGCAGGAATAAGGTATGCCCGCCTCCGCGGGCATGTCCTTGCCCCCTCCTCTGTATTCTCCTCCCCTTTCCCATCCTCATCGTCCCCCTTCCTGTCCCTTCTCTCCGCAGCCGTTGTGGCGAAGACCGGCTTTGCCTTCACTAGTTTGTCGACCGTGCGAGCCTCATCGGCCCGGCCCTACCACCACTATGGCCCAGCGCGCCTCGCTCGGGGCAGCGGCTGGCCTGGCGGCCGTCGCTTGCTTGAAGCAGGGCCAGTCCTTCGTGTGCTCGCAGGGTGCGCCCCGCGCGGCCGTTGAGGAGACGCTGCAGGCTTCCTCTGCGGAGGCGGCCCCCGCCCTCCGCGGCGCCGCGCGCGCCCAGCAGCCCAGCCCCTCGGGGGGAGCGGCGGCTCTGGCAGTGCCGGCGGCCACCGCCGCCCTCGCCGCGGCCGTCGGGTCCAAGCGCCGCGGTCGTGTCAGCAAATTGGCGGCTGGCCAGGCCTCGTCCATTGTGCCACTCCGCACTCGCGCCAGCGTCGCCCGCCGGGCCCTGGACCAGTCGAGCCGCTACGCGGACCTCTCTCTGACGGAGGAGGACCTGATCAAGAACGGCCAGCACGTGTTGGTTGCCTACATCATGAAGCCCAAGGCGGGTTACGACTACCTGGCTACCGCGGCGCACTTCGCGGCGGAGTCCTCCACTGGCACGAACGTGAACGTGTGCACCACCGACGACTTCACCAAGACTGTCGACGCGCTCGTTTACTACATCGACCCGGAGAATGAGGAGATGAAGATCGCCTACCCGACGGCCTTGTTCGACCGCAACATCACCGACGGCCGCGCCATGATGTGCTCCGTGCTGACCCTGAGTATCGGAAATAACCAGGGTATGGGTGACGTCGACTACGGCAAGATCTACGATATCTACTTCCCGCCGCAGTACTTGCGCCTGTTCGACGGGCCGTCTTGCTGCGTGATCGACATGTGGCGCATCCTGGGCCGCGGCACGGTCGGCGGTGGCCTGGTGGTCGGCACCATCATTAAGCCCAAGCTCGGTTTGCAGCCGAAGCCCTTCGGCCAGGCGTGCTATGGCTTCTGGCAGGGCGGCGACTTCATCAAGAATGACGAGCCGCAGGGCAACCAGACGTTCTGCCAGATGAACGAATGCATCCCCGAGGTTGTGAAGGCCATGCGCGCGGCTCAGGAGGAAACGGGCCAGGGCAAGCTGTTTTCCGCCAACATCACGGCGGACGACCCGAACGAGATGATCGCGCGTGCCAAGTACATCATGGACCAGATGGGCCCGATGGCGGAGAACTGCGCCTTTTTGGTCGACGGCTACGTGGCTGGCGGCACTGCGGTGACCGTTGCGCGCCGCAACTTCCCGAAGCAGTTCCTGCATTACCACCGCGCGGGCCACGGCGCAGTGACCAGCCCGCAGACGCAGCGTGGGTACACCGCCTTCGTGCACACCAAGCTGTCGCGCGTCATGGGTGCCAGCGGCATCCACACGGGCACGATGAGCTTCGGAAAGATGGAGGGCGATGCTTCTGACAAGAACATCGGCTTCATGCTGCAGGACGACGTCGCCGACGGCCCCTACTACCGCCAGGAGTGGGAGGGCATGAAGCAGACCACTCCGATCATTTCGGGTGGCATGAACGCCTTGCGGCTGCCTGCGTTCTTCGAGAACCTGGGCCACTCGAACGTGATCCTAACGGCCGGCGGTGGGGCCTTCGGGCACAAGGATGGGCCGAAGCAGGGCGCGATCTCGTGCGCCCAGGGCGAGGAGTCGTGGAAGTTGTGGAAGGCAGGCACCTATGGCGACGTGAGCCTGTCGGACGGCGTCGTCGAGTACGCGAAGACGCACGAGGAGCTCAAGGGTGCTTTCCTGACCTTCCAGAAGGATGCGGACCAGATCTACCCGGGCTGGAAGGAGAAGCTCGGCTACACGGGCGAGTCTTCCGTCCAGGCTGCCAGCTTCAATTGGCAGAAGAAGGACTTGGCCGCGGCGTTCGTTGGTGCCAGCACGAGTCGCAAGGCGAGCTCCGTGGCCCGCCGGGCCCTGGACCAGTCGAGCCGCTACGCGGACCTCTCTCTGACGGAGGAGGACCTGATCAAGAACGGCCAGCACGTGTTGGTTGCCTACATCATGAAGCCCAAGGCGGGTTACGACTACCTGGCTACCGCGGCGCACTTCGCGGCGGAGTCCTCCACTGGCACGAACGTGAACGTGTGCACCACCGACGACTTCACCAAGACTGTGGACGCGCTCGTTTACTACATCGACCCGGAGAATGAGGAGATGAAGATCGCCTACCCGACGGCCTTGTTCGATCGCAACATCACCGACGGCCGCGCCATGATGTGCTCCGTGCTGACCCTGAGTATCGGAAATAACCAGGGTATGGGTGACGTCGACTACGGCAAGATCTACGATATCTACTTCCCGCCGCAGTACTTGCGCCTGTTCGACGGGCCGTCTTGCTGCGTGATCGACATGTGGCGCATCCTGGGCCGCGGCACGGTCGGCGGTGGCCTGGTGGTCGGCACCATCATTAAGCCCAAGCTCGGTTTGCAGCCGAAGCCCTTCGGCCAGGCGTGCTATGGCTTCTGGCAGGGCGGCGACTTCATCAAGAATGACGAGCCGCAGGGCAACCAGACGTTCTGCCAGATGAACGAATGCATCCCCGAGGTTGTGAAGGCCATGCGCGCGGCTCAGGAGGAAACGGGCCAGGGCAAGCTGTTTTCCGCCAACATCACGGCGGACGACCCGAACGAGATGATCGCGCGTGCCAAGTACATCATGGACCAGATGGGCCCGATGGCGGAAAACTGCGCCTTTTTGGTCGACGGCTACGTGGCTGGCGGCACTGCGGTGACCGTTGCGCGCCGCAATTTCCCGAAGCAGTTCCTGCATTACCACCGCGCGGGCCACGGCGCAGTGACCAGCCCGCAGACGCAGCGTGGGTACACCGCCTTCGTGCACACCAAGCTGTCGCGCGTCATGGGTGCCAGCGGCATCCACACGGGCACGATGAGCTTCGGAAAGATGGAGGGCGATGCTTCTGACAAGAACATCGGCTTCATGCTGCAGGACGACGTCGCCGACGGCCCCTACTACCGCCAGGAGTGGGAGGGCATGAAGCAGACCACTCCGATCATTTCGGGTGGCATGAACGCCTTGCGGCTGCCTGCGTTCTTCGAGAACCTGGGCCACTCGAACGTGATCCTAACGGCCGGCGGTGGGGCCTTCGGGCACAAGGATGGGCCGAAGCAGGGCGCGATCTCGTGCGCCCAGGGCGAGGAGTCGTGGAAGTTGTGGAAGGCAGGCACCTATGGCGACGTGAGCCTGTCGGACGGCGTCGTCGAGTACGCGAAGACGCACGAGGAGCTCAAGGGTGCTTTCCTGACCTTCCAGAAGGATGCGGACCAGATCTACCCGGGCTGGAAGGAGAAGCTCGGCTACACGGGCGAGTCTTCCGTCCAGGCTGCCAGCTTCAATTGGCAGAAGAAGGACTTGGCCGCGGCGTTCGTTGGTGCCAGCACGAGTCGCAAGGCGAGCTCCGTGGCCCGCCGGGCCCTGGACCAGTCGAGCCGCTACGCGGACCTCTCTCTGACGGAGGAGGACCTGATCAAGAACGGCCAGCACGTGTTGGTTGCCTACATCATGAAGCCCAAGGCGGGTTACGACTACCTGGCTACCGCGGCGCACTTCGCGGCGGAGTCCTCCACTGGCACGAACGTGAACGTGTGCACCACCGACGACTTCACCAAGACTGTGGACGCGCTCGTTTACTATATCGACCCGGAGAATGAGGAGATGAAGATCGCCTACCCGACGGCCTTGTTCGATCGCAACATCACCGACGGCCGCGCCATGATGTGCTCCGTGCTGACCCTGAGTATCGGAAATAACCAGGGTATGGGTGACGTCGACTACGGCAAGATCTACGATATCTACTTCCCGCCGCAGTACTTGCGCCTGTTCGACGGGCCGTCTTGCTGCGTGATTGACATGTGGCGCATCCTGGGCCGCGGCACGGTCGGCGGTGGCCTGGTGGTCGGCACCATCATTAAGCCCAAGCTCGGTTTGCAGCCGAAGCCCTTCGGCCAGGCGTGCTATGGCTTCTGGCAGGGCGGCGACTTCATCAAGAATGACGAGCCGCAGGGCAACCAGACGTTCTGCCAGATGAACGAATGCATCCCCGAGGTTGTGAAGGCCATGCGTGCGGCTCAGGAGGAAACGGGCCAGGGCAAGCTGTTTTCTGCCAACATCACGGCGGACGACCCGAACGAGATGATCGCGCGTGCCAAGTACATCATGGACCAGATGGGCCCGATGGCGGAGAACTGCGCCTTTTTGGTCGACGGCTACGTGGCTGGCGGCACTGCGGTGACCGTTGCGCGCCGCAACTTCCCGAAGCAGTTCCTGCATTACCACCGCGCGGGCCACGGCGCAGTGACCAGCCCGCAGACGCAGCGTGGGTACACCGCCTTCGTGCACACCAAGCTGTCGCGCGTCATGGGTGCCAGCGGCATCCACACGGGCACGATGAGCTTCGGAAAGATGGAGGGCGATGCTTCTGACAAGAACATCGGCTTCATGCTGCAGGACGACGTCGCCGACGGTCCCTACTACCGCCAGGAGTGGGAGGGCATGAAGCAGACCACTCCGATCATTTCGGGTGGCATGAACGCCTTGCGGCTGCCTGCGTTCTTCGAGAACCTGGGCCACTCGAACGTGATCCTAACGGCCGGCGGTGGGGCCTTCGGGCACAAGGATGGGCCGAAGCAGGGCGCGATCTCGTGCGCCCAGGGCGAGGAGTCGTGGAAGTTGTGGAAGGCAGGCACCTATGGCGACGTGAGCCTGTCGGACGGCGTCGTCGAGTACGCGAAGACGCACGAGGAGCTCAAGGGTGCTTTCCTGACCTTCCAGAAGGATGCGGACCAGATCTACCCGGGCTGGAAGGAGAAGCTCGGCTACACGGGCGAGTCTTCCGTCCAGGCTGCCAGCTTCAATTGGCAAAAGAAGGACTTGAGCTAAGTTGATCATGCTTTGACCCAGCACGTCAATGATAGAAAGTAGTCTTGCAATTCGTTTTTGAGTCATTGTTCTTTCGAATACAATTTTCAATACATCTCCTGTTGTAGTCCGTCAGCCAAGGTTGAAAGACTGTGCCCAATGCAGCGCAGTCGCTCTTGTAAATCTGGAATGCAGCCATAGCAGTGTTTTCCATACAACGCCACCCCGCTTTCTGTGAGCAGGCGGAGACAATTTCGGACAGCAGCGCCACATAATTTATTTAAAACGGATCGTCCTCGTACTTCGGTTCAGTTTCAGTCTTGTCTCGTGATATGACCTACGCAGACGTTCCTGAAGGCTTTCGGTCACTGCCACCTGCCCCCGCTGGCCCAGGTACTAGGGGATCTATCGTTGCCATCGTCCTCACCTTCCTGGTATTTGGGTTCCTCCCCCTGCTGGGGTCTCTGAGGGCCCTCATGAGGCAATTGTCAAGGCCGTCCAAGGGGCCTCACCTCTTCCGGCTCGCCCTCTTTGATCCCTTGTAGCTACATGGGCTCTATCCTGGGCCTTCTCGGGACAATCTCTAGGCCTTCTTGCTGCTCTTTCGGAGCGTACTGTCTGTCGGGCCATGCCCAAGTCGCTTGAGGCCATTTCGAGCACTTGAGGTATTCTTGCTGTGTGAGCGCGGACATAGTGGAGCTTGCGAGGAATGGTGGCCATGGGATCGTTGACCCAACGTAATAAATTGCGGATCGTTGCCTTGGAAGCGAGGATCCAGCGCAATATAAGTGGCGATCGTGGCGCTGGAAGCGTGGATACAGCGTGCGACGGGAAGCGCCACGCGATGCACGTCTGCACGTCAGGTTTATATAGAAAGAGGGGTGGTTCGGCGTGTTTCTAAAATAGTTGTTTTGGAGCTCCAGGGGCTCCAGTCGCATATGGTCAGGACCCTGGGTAAGGGAGCCGGTCAGTGGGCCCCGAAGCCCCAACAATGGACCGGAATCATTCAACCAGGTTTGCCGTCCGATCTGAGACAGCCCGAGAGAACACCAAGAGTTCTCCAACATGATTCAAGATTGACTGAGAAGGCTGTAAGGATGGTTTCAGTGGGCTTCCAATCGTTTCTGAGATGGCGCACGGGGCTCAAAGGGGCTTCTTGGGCCCTCTAAGGGAGGCTTCAGGAGGGTCTAGCCAAGGCCGGATACAGCCAAAATGGTCAACACCCTTCGCGTGATTCGATCTGCTTGGCTTATTCGGGTCTTAGGTCAAGCACGTGTCCAAGCGGTCTTCTGACCGCTCCGAGGTGGCCCAAGAGGACACCCAAGAGACACCCAAGCCATCCACGAGGGTCCCAAGAGGCCCCCAGGACAGGCTAAGAGGGCCACCAGAAGGGGCTTAGGCGGCTCAGTACGGCTTCAAGCGCGACCACGACGGCCCTAGAAAGCCCCCCAAGGCCCCAAGATGCCACGATACACTTCAATAGGCAGAGCAGAGGTCGGCAGGTTTTCCAATGGCGCCACAATCTTCGCATCCATGGTAGTCCGCCAACGTGTGGATCACTTCAAGCATACAACTTTCCATTAATAACTGTTGCGGTGGGGAATCATGAAAATAACAATTACAGTTCAAGGCGAGAGGCCAGCAGGAGGCTTCGGCTCCCAGAAGGGAACTGCAGCACACAGCGACAAACATCAGCGACCCGCTCAACGCAGCATCAAGTAGCAGCAAACGACACCAAACAGCAGCCAGTTGTCGCAATCGACAGCAAGCAATAGTCAGAGCAGCAACCAGCAACGCTTCAGCTGTACCCGAAATCGGTTGTATGGTACAAGGGGTCGTGTCCCTCACCAGGGGTTGCGGTCTTAGAAGCGCGGACCCCTAATCATTTCCAAGAGGCCATGGCCATGGGAGCGCGGACTCCTCGCAATTTCTTCGGATCGTGTTCTTGGGAGCGCGGATTCGTCAACCTCTGCAGATACTGATGTTTCTCTGTGAGTGCGAGCCCACCGAGAGCTGAAGGGCCTCGCCCTCCGCCGCCAGTCCAAGCCCCTGACTGCTTGCGCGGCTACGCTGGCTTGGTTGGTCCGCTGGTTGGCTTGTCGGTTCGTTGGCTGGCAACTCGGTGGACTATCTTGTTGTCTGAATGTGGGTGTGGCCGTTGATTTTGGCTGCTTGCTGGCTGGCTGGTCGCGCACATCTGTAGCCAGTCTAGGAGCGATGCCCAGGTGAGTTGCCCTGATCAGGCATGTGGAGGAACATGCAGTAAAATGAATGGCTGAAACTGTCACACCCCGAGACAAGGAGGAGGAGGAGGAGGAGGAGGAGGAGGAGGAGGAGGAGGAGGAGGAGGAGGAGGAGGAGGAGGAGGAGGAGGAGGAGGAGGGGAGTAGGAAAAGGAGGAGGCGGAGGAGGGGAAGGAGGATGAGGATGAGGAGGAGGAGGAGGCGGAGGAGGATGAGGAGGAGGCGTTTTGGCCGAGGCCGCCAGGAAGGACGGAACGCTCCCCCCTGTCACGGCCGGGCAGCGCCCAGCGCGGCGCCATGCGCCCGCGGAGAAGAAGTACCTTGCCTACGACCACTTCATGGTATACCCGCCGTATAACATTCACAGCACTCGGATCTCCAAGTGCGCTTGGTACTTGCTCATCCGTACTGATCTTTACAAGGTTTCCCAAGACATCGTTGTCCACCTGTACTCAGTGCGCTTCAGACCCTTAGTGGTCCACGCCTACAACAACGACAGTAACCAATCACCTTCCAGGCACAGGCACGCCCAGGGACAGCGAGCCGCTGCGAAAACACTATTACGAATCGCTGCCGCAGCAGGTCTACCTGAACAGCATCAGTCTAATATGGCGGCCAATGACTCGAACAGGACGGGCTCCAGCTACAGAGACCGCTCTGCACCTCGCGTTGGGAGAGACTCGACGCGCGATGTCTCCATGCCTAGAGAGCGAAGCCGACAGACCACGACGAAGACAGGCTAGTGGAAATGTAGCGGCTGTGGCAGATACGCTCACGACAAGGTCTGGACCTGTTATTGCGGGAACCAGTGGACATGGGCAGGAGGATTGCAACTAGAAAGGCAACCGGACGCGCTCACGGAGGTCGTCTAGAAACTCTAGTCGTGCGCGAGAGCAACCCGGGTGGAAGTTGGGCAGGGGCGCAGAGAAAGTAGTCGAATCGACCGATCCCGACGATGAACAGGAGGCCAAGACCCACCCATCGTCCTCGAGATCCAGAAGAAAAGCGACACTGCCGCTGGAAATCCCACGAGGACCTATGCAAAGCGGCTCAGGGATACAACAAAGACAAGAAAAAAGGACGCACCGTCACGCGAAGCCTGGGGGACATCCGCTGCTGCAAGTACATGGCATCCAGGCCCAAGACCGCGACAGACGACAAGGGCGAGGAAACCGAGAAGGACAGGAAAGAGCCAAATCCTCGAAGACGCCTCACGTAAGCAAAGGGCCCGCCAACCACTGGGCCCCCTGCGCCGCCAGCGATCGGCACGTTTCCGGACAGACACCGATTCCTTGAGGAACAAACAGAACTACGCAATGCGACCGCGGACCTCGCAGACAAGAATGCGGCTCTCAACCGCGAGATCCGCAATGCCGAAAAAGGCCGCCAGCGCCGCCGCAGAGGGGTGGATTAACGAACTGCGCAAGTCGATGCGCAGCGAGGGCGAGAAACGCGAGGAGTTAGAGGCGCACTGCGCATATCTTCTAAGACAATTGACCAACGAGGGCGCCCGCGCCGAGTACGCCCACGCGGTGCAAGGGGCGAGCTCATCGATCTGCTCCGACGCGACTTTGAGTCTGCAGCCGCAGGACTCATTCAATGTTTGTTACGCCAGACACGAGATCGACATCGACGAGGAGAAACGGAGAACTAAGCACGCAGAGGAGCAATCTGCCAAGTCCAACCCCGCCACAGCATGCTACAGGGAAGCCACCTGCTCACAGACGAGCGCCTCCGCGCCTGCGAGAACTCTGCGCTGGGGAGATTTTACGATTCCAAGACTTGAGCAGGACCAGTCGACGCAACGGGCTTTCTATCAGTGCCCGATCTCGAACGCACCGCGCGAAGTCCATCTTCGCGGGGAGTGCCATGAAGAGTCGGCCGATATTGATTACTCCAAATATAAGATCGCTGAAGGTAACGACGCCGCGAGGTCACCGCGGAGTGCAGCGAGATATGCCAGGATCACGTCCAGTTTAGGTCAGACTCGGCTGTGTGCGAAGGGCAATGCCACCGCGTCGAGCAGGCTCTACGTCGGCAGAACGAGCAGCTTACGCGATGCGCGTTTTGCTAAGCAGAATGCCGCATGCTTCATCGCCACATGGCGCGCGGCGAGCTTGCCGCGGCTACGCATCAAGCTGGGCGCGAAGGCGAACATCCTGAGGCGCGCCAACTGCGCGCTGAGCAAAGCTCGTGCAGCCAATGAAGGACGACGAGGAGCTCCGCACCCATATGGGCTTATTTGCGCGACACCTTACACGCCAAGCGGAGTACTCTGGAGTTCGGGCGACCCATTTGGCGCCCAATTCTGAGGGGGAGCTCCAATCTCTCCGCTTCGGACAGAAAGAACTGGAAGCACATGTGTACTTCGGGCACCAGCGACTGCAGTTGGGGGAGATGGGCCGGCATGCCAGCCACGGCGAACAGGAGTCCGCCATCCGCGGGCTGCAGGAGGAGTGCAAGAAGGCCGAGCAGTTGCGCGTGCTCGAGCTGAGCGAGCGCCACCCACAGTTCAAGAACAGGAACCACCAGGACAACGCGACCATCAAGAAGTGCCACCACGAATGTCAGTTAATTTTACTTGCGCAACAGGACCTGGTTCAACGGCTACACCGCCTACGAGGACTCCGCAGGGGCGCCCAGAGATCCACGGCCAGCTTGCGTAACGACACCGGGGACACCTTTACATCCTATGCGGAGCTTGCGGATACCTTGCTCGCCAGCAAGATGGAGGACGTGTCGGATAGGCATTGCGCCATCACTCCAGGTGGTCCTTTCGAACCACGCCCAGCCGACGCTGCCGCCTCGGCAGATGCTCTCACCCTGTAGGGTATCTCCTACAACGACAAGAAGGACCCCGTCAGGCCTTCGCAGCAGCCACCCCAATGAGCACAGACTAGCGTGGCGCAGGATCAGAAAACGCCCGCGGTGCCGTCGCAGTTCGCAGTCAGCGCGCCGCCGAGACGCGCCAGGGCAGTCAGCGCTCCGCCCGAAGATGCAGGGCGCGTTCCCCAGGGCGACCCCCCATGCGGCTGCTTTGGAAGACATTCTCCCACATACGCCCATCCCATGTGTTTCGCCGGGAGGCTTCAGTGCCCCCTCCGCCCAACGACGGCTACGACGGGCAGACTGTCGTCACTAGAGCAAGCCGAGAGGCCCCTACAAACAACGCCGACATCGGTCCAGAGCCTCCGTCAGGAAGCGATGCCCAAATTTCCTTCGCACGAGGAAGAGCGGAAATGACTGCGCTGGGCGCGGAAGGGGGAGGATATGTTACAGCGCCAACTCGTTCGCGCACCGTGGCATGCTAATTCATGTCTGCGCGCGCCCGACGTGAGGCGCCCGCGCGGAGGCCGCGCGCGCGCCGGGCAGTCGGCCCCTTCGCGGGGGCGGTGGCGGGGCCGCAGCCGGGCCTGCGGGGCTTCGGGGCGGCGGGCGGGGCAACGGCGCTGGCGTGGGCGCGGGCGGGGTTGGCGGGCGAGGCAGCGGGCCGGGGGCGGCCCCAGCCATGGTCAATGGTCGCGTCGTTGAGCAAAAATCGGGACGGGAAGCTTTGGCCAGTTTTCGGCCTCGGGGGGCCCTCGCCGGGCCTTGGGGCCTTCGAGAAGAGCGGCTCGGGAGGAAGGCCCGGTCTGGGGGAGAGGGTCGGGGCTTCACGGGTCCCGAGTGGAAAAAACCAGGATCAGGTCGGGCATGATGTGCTACAGGCGGATTTTGGACGAGAAACGAAAATAGCCAAAACATAGGCCAACAGGGTCCCAAACGGGAAAGAAAATTGCTCCCGTAAAGGGACGTTCAGGAGGGGAAAAAACACACAGACACAGTTAATCGTCGATCCCCAAGAAAATATATGAAAATATTGGAAATGGGGGGAAGACAAAAACGCAGAAAATATTGGAAAATATGGGGAATCCGTTTATTTGTGTGTATTTCTTTATGTGTCCCAGGGCCCCTTCAGACGTGCCCGGCCGGAAAGCAGGGCGTCGCACGCCTGGGGCGGGGCAGCGAGCGAGGGGGGCGTGGGAGCGGCAGCGGGCAGGGGGCGCGCCGGGTCTGGGCGGGCGCCGGGGCGGCGCGAGGCCGGCCCGCAGCGCAGCTCAGGCCCCGCTTCGACTGCACGTGAGAGTGACCTTTCGCCGGAGTGACCTTTGGTGCGGGCATCAATTGGTCCCCAGATCGCCGAACGTCGCAGGCCTAGAGGTTGACACCAACACCAATTTCGTCGGTGTGCCTTCACCGAGGGAAAAAAATCGATCCCGGTGATGGTGGTAATATTATGGCTTCCAAGGTGGCCGAAATATTACCACCAACACCGAAATCTAGGATCATCTTCCCCCTGTGGAGGCCCCCCCCGTGTTGGTGTTGGTGCCCATTTCCAGGCCTCCAAGAACGCGATGCAGTAGTGGCGTCTTGCGCGCTTGTGTGCGGTCCCCCCGCGGCCCCCCAACAGCCGCGCACCAAAGGTCACTCTTGCGTGTAGCCGGCCGCTTCGGAGCAGGACTTGCGCGGGCCGCGGTCGGTCGAACGCCGCGCATGCGTTGGTTTGGGGTGCAGCTATGTGCTCGGTGTCGTCTAACCGATCCCCATGCCCATCCACATCCGCGTCCCGAGCCCCACGGTCTCACCACCTCAGTCGGGGGTGCGCCCCTCGAAGCCCAAAGGGAGCAGCCTAGATCCCCATCTAGGGGGCTAAATCGGCCAGTGGGGCCCAGCCCACGCTGGTGGGGATGGGGGTCGGGATGCTCATGCGCTGACCAGGACTTCGGTGCGTAGTTGGTTTGGCGAAGCTATCTGTCTGACTAGAGTGATCCAGAATACGGGCATGGACTGATTCGGAATGCACTTGCGGCACTCTCCGGATCCTCTTTGGAGGCCTCTGGGGCCGTCTTGGGGCCGCCTGGGATGTCATCGATCTGGGGCCCGTCTTCGGGGCGTCCTGGGGCTACCTTGTGGCCTTGCCGGGCCACCCTGGGCGATTCGGGAGGCGTCCGGGAGGCACTTCGGGGCAACCTTGGGGCCGTCTTGGGCAGTCTCGGGAGTTCTGTGCGATGCTTGAACATCCTGGGGCCAACATGAGAAATGCAAAGCACATTGAGCACGCATTCGTTCTTGTGAAACAGGTGCTCTGCCATTTCGGGGACGTCTTGGGGCCCACTTCGGCCACAAGAGAGCCAGCTTGGGGCTATCTTCGGCCGTCTTGGGCTCTCGAAGCCCTCTTGCGGAGTCTTGGGCCCGTCTCCGAGGCACCTTGAGACAGTAAAGCGGAGGCAGGACTGGAGAATCAAAAGACATCCGGTAAGCGCGAAGAACACAACACAGCAGTCCAGCAGAAACTTCTCAGCCTGGCGGCCCCAATGGGGGCCTGCATATAAACCTAGGGCCAGGAGGAGTGGAATGTATGCGTGGACTTGCCTTGGCTGCTGTTGGACCTCTGGGTCTGGGAGGATGCATTTTCGAGCTTGCGTGTCCACGGCATGCTCTCGTGGGCCAGGTGCGAAGTGTCAGGGTACCAGAAATCTGGATGCGTGTCTCTTCGCATGGGGACCGTGCGAGTGTGCGCCGGCATGCTCGTGCGCGTTCGCGGAGTGGATGGACACGCGCGCACGCGTGCACGTTACCGTAGCTTCTGCAGACCTTCGAAGCCCCTTCACGCATAGGCTGCACGGACGCGTGCCTCTGCGCATGAGCGCGCACGCGTGTGAGCTGTCGCGCCTGTGGGCGCACGTTTTGGGTAGAAATGCAAGGAAGACTCGCTGCCATCGCCCCAATTGGTGCCAACTCCGGATCACGCCGTGCGTTGCCTTGGGTTTCGCTGTAGCTACTCGGACCCAAGATACTGTACAGACCTTCGTAGCTCCCTCACGTTCAGAGTGCATTTGCGCAGCGATGGCCGGTGGTGCTGCTGCGTTGGTCATCCTCCTGGGCTTCGGGCTGGCCTCCGGGCTTCAGGTGCTGGACTCGGAGGACCCCGAGGGGAGCCCGTCCGCGTTCGAGGCCAAGGTGGAGGACCCGAAGCTCTGGACGGCCACGGGGCCCGCCGCGGGCGACCCGAAGCTTCAGGGCCTCTACGGCAAGCGCTTCCAGATCCACCGCCCGGGCGACTTCAGCCTCCTGAGTGTGCCCAACGCCAAGAAGAAGCACGGCATTCTGTTGGAGATTGGGGCCGAGGTGAAGGAGATGGAGATCGGGGACCCGTGCCTGCTGTTCATCAAGAAGATCACGGTTTCGGGTTCGTGGCTGGGCGGGGAGACTTTGAAGGTGCACGCGCCGGGGGTCGGCGCCGACTTCGCCCTGAGGGTGGACGCGAAGAAGCACGAGGGCGCCTGGAGGCCGTTCAAGAACATGACCGGTTGGGAGGAGGTCCTCCACAAGGACGAGGGCAGCGGCATGATCACCAGCGTCAAGGGCGTGATCGGCAGGCGCGAGGGCCATGCCGAGGACATCAAGGGCCCGTTCGAGCACCGCTTCCTGATCCGTGTGGCCAAGGAGAGCCAGAAGGACAAGAGGTTCACCATCGACGTCTCGCTGCCCAAGCCCGGGCGCCAGTTCCTGTGCGTCAAGGTGGAGCACGCGAAGGGCCTCGGGAGTGAGTTCAACAAGAACATCGAGGGTCTCCTCGGCCTCGAGAGCCGCGCCCTCGAGCACCCCGCCCTCGCTGTGCGCGACGAGTGCAAGGACTCGGCCACGCCGACCAAGGCCACCGAGCTGCTGGCCCTGTCCGGCGGCCTCTCCCGCGCCTCCGCGCACTGGGAGTGAGCGCGGCCGCCCGCGTGCGCACTCGGGGCTGGTCCCTGAAGACGCGTCCATCTTGGGTGGTAAAAGCTGGTGTGTGGACCTTGCCGCGGCGCCTCGGACCAGCGCGTGGGTTGGGCTTTGTGGTTGCTTCAGGCCAGCATCTGTCCTGTTCGCATTCTCTCCGCAACTTTGCGCGTGTGTATGTGTGTGTGTGAGTGTGTTTTTTTGTGTGTTTGTTATTTATTTGTTTTTTTGTTGTGTGTGTGAGAGAGAGAAGCGGGCCCCCTCCCGGGACCTTTCGCGGCCTGGTCGCCCTCCTTTTCGCTCGCAGCGTTGGACAGGAGCCTAGCTTTGGTTTGCAGTAGCGCTGTCGTGGTTCTCCACCTGCGTCCCTGTTTGGGCTTGCGCTGGTTCCCCGTCGCCCGTTTCCCTAGGACCTTCTCTTGGGTGGCGGCCCAGTTCGCCGTCGCGCGTCGGTGCCATTGTCGGGTACCGCCGTCTCCGTCTTCGGACGTTGTCTCAACTCTTTCCCACTCCCCACCCTGCCTGGGTGGTATGCGCGGTCGATTCAAAGTGGGTCCGCGTTTGAGTGTCCTGCCGCGCGCGCTCGCTCACTCCAACTGTTCGACTTGCTCCGCCCCGTCGCCGCGCGCGAGGCCGCGATTGCGGAACAAAAACATGTGTGTGTGTGTGGCTATAGCTCCCTCAACGCTACCCAACAATTGGCCGGTCTGGCAGCTTTACAGTTGTGTGTCCTAGCTGCCTACCACTTTACAGTGATTCAGTGACACCAATTTGCACCAGACTGCTGGCGCTTCAACTTATTCGGGTCGAACTTTCTGTTCCTCGCTTTGTTGGCCGCTGCACGTTGGTTCTACAGTACTTCACTTTTCCTTTCCACCAACCCATCAACACTGCAGTGGTGGACGTATCTTTCACTGCGCGTTACGACAAACTTCGTTCGCAATTCGCACTTCCATCAGCTGACCGCGTCTGAGGCTTCTCGGCGCCGCTGACTTCCAAGTGTGTGTGTGTGTGTGTGTGCGTGCGTGCGTGCGTGCGTGCGTGCGTGCGTGCGTGCGTACGTGTGCGTGTGCGTGTGCGTGGTTGTTTGTGTGTGTGTGTGTGTGTGCGCGTGTGTGTGTGTGTGTGTGGTGTGTGTGTGTGTGTGTGTGTGTGTGTGTGTGCGTGCGTGCGTGCGTGCGTGCGTGCGTGCGTGCGCGTGTGTGTGTGTGTGTGTGTGTGTGTGTGTGTGTGTGTGTGCGTGTGTGTGTGTGTGTGTGTGTGTGTGTGTGTGTTCGGGTGTTCGAGAGTTTCTTGGGGATGACATCCATGACCAGCTGGCGGGTCGGGGCTGCTCAGTGTACGATTTGGCGCAGGGGTTGCCCGGCTCGCTCGAGGCTCACATATTCGTAAGACAAAGCTGTTTTATGTGCCCGGTGGCTTGCAGTGCTCAGCTGTCAAAAGATAGCGTAAGCCCCGACCCGCAAACGGTACAGTCTCTTTTAGTATGTCTGTTTCGGTTAGATCGAATGTCGACGATATCGTTCCAGGCTTGGAGGCCAAACTTACGATGTTGAGTTGGTGGAGGCGTCTCGTGCATGTTTTGCGGAGCCTGGTGCGATCACTTCGGGTGCCAGAAGCATAGACGCGTGCCTCTGTGCATGAGTGCGCGCGCGTGTGAGCTGTCGTGCCTGTGGGCGCACGTTTTGGGTAGAAATGCAAAGAGGACTCGCTGCCATCGCCCCAATTGGTGCCAACTCCGGATCACGCTGTGCGTTGCCTTGGGTTTCGCTGTAGCTACTCGGACCCAAGATACTGTACAGACCTTCGTATCTCCTTCACGTTCAGAGTGCATTTGCGCAGCGATGGCCGGTGGTGCTGCTGCGTTGGTCATCCTCCTGGGCCTCGGGCTGGCCTCCGGGCTTCAGGTGCTGGACTCGGAGGACCCCGAGGGGAGCCCGTCTGCGTTCGAGGCCAAGGTGGAGGACCCGAAGCTCTGGACGGCCACGGGGCCCGCCGCGGGCGACCCGAAGCTTCAGGGCCTCTACGGCAAGCGCTTCCAGATCCACCGCCCAGGCGACTTCAGCCTCCTGAGTGTGCCCAACGCCAAGAAGAAGCACGGCAACCTGTTGGAGATTGGGGCCGAGGTGAAGGAGATGGAGATCGGGGACCCGTGCCTGCTGTTCATCAAGAAGATCACGGTTTCGGGCTCGTGGCTGGGCGGGGAGACTTTGAAGGTGCACGCGCCGGGGGTCGGCGCCGACTTCGCCCTGAGGGTGGACGCGAAGAAGCACGAGGGCGCCTGGAGGCCGTTCAAGAACATGACCGGTTGGGAGGAGGTCCTCCACAAGGACGAGGGCAGCGGCATGATCACCAGCGTCAAGGGCGTGATCGGCAGGCGCGAGGGCCATGCCGAGGACATCAAGGGCCCGTTCGAGCACCGCTTCCTGATCCGCGTGGCCAAGGAGAGCCAGAAGGACAAGAGGTTCACCATCGACGTCTCGCTGCCCAAGCCTGGGCGCCAGTTCCTGTGCGTCAAGGTGGAGCACGCGAAGGGCCTCGGGAGTGAGTTCAACAAGAACATCGAGGGTCTCCTCGGCCTCGAGAGCCGCGCCCTCGAGCACCCCGCCCTCGCTGTGCGCGACGAGTGCAAGGACTCGGCCACGCCGACCAAGGCCACCGAGCTGCTGGCCCTGTCCGGCGGCCTCTCCCGCGCCTCCGCGCACTGGGAGTGAGCGCGGCCGAGGGAGCAGTCGGGGGTGGTCCTTGCCAGTGCGTCCATTTTTGGTGGTAAAAGCTAATGTGCGGACCTTGCCGCGGCGCCTCGGCCCAGCGCGTGGGTTGGGCTTTGTGGTTGCTTCAGTCCAGCGTCTGTCCTGTTCGCATTCTCTCAGCAACCTTGCGCGTGTGCATGTGTGTGAGTGTGTGTGTGTGTGCTTGTGTGTGTGTGTGAGAGTGTGTGTGTGTGAGTGTGTGAGAGAAGCGGGCCCCCTCCTGGGACCTCTCGTGGCCTGGTCGCCCTCGTTTTCGCTCGCAGCGTTAGACAGGAGCCTAGCTTTGGTCTGCAGTAGCGCTGTCGTTGTGTGTGTTTGTGTGCCACACAGCGTGTCCCCTGTTGCCTATCCGCCAGAGCAGTCGCCCTCCGCCCAGCCGCCGACGCGAAAAAAAAAACAAGTGTGTGTGTGTGTGCGTGTGTGCGTGTGTGTGTGTGTGTGTGTGTGTGTGTGTGTGTGTGTGTGTGTGTGTGTGTGTGTGTGTGGGCGAGAGCTCCCTTGGGATGGCATCCGTGCCCAGCTAGCGGGGTCGGGTCTGCTCGGTACACGATTCGATCGGCTCAAGGGCCGCCCGGCTCGCCCGAGGCTCGCCCACAGCTTCGCAGGGCAGAGCTGTTCTGTGTGTGCTCGGGGCCTGAGGTCGGCGTCATCCCAACATACTTCTATTATATGTGCGTCGCTCCCTCAGGGGCGACGCGCGCACCGAGAAATCTTATAGTATGTTGTGGCGGGCGCTTTCTGGCTACACCGCTCGGAAAACGATATACTACAAGATGGGTATACTATATGTTTGGATAGGACGCGCGCCTCCAAAGAGAACATATAGTACTAGTACATCTCTGTGCGTCCCATGAGGTGCTCTGCCGACATGCGCAAGTCCTCTACCCATAGTTAGGTCGGGCATGTCCCCCTACAGGCGGATTCTGCACGAAGGACTAAAATTAGCTCCAAGATTTTTCAAAAAGTGTATTTTTGTTCAAACATCGTCCCCATACTATCCGTAAGGGCTTCGCCCCCTGCCGCCGGCCCCCTCTCTCGGATAATGGGAGATGCAAAAGCTAAATCATGAGGTCTGGGCGCCGCCGTGAAGCAGTGTCGGGACCTGTTTGTTTTTCGACCCTGACCCTACGGATCTGCGTGAGGGGTGCCGCCGACTCTCAGAGATGTGGCAAATCCCATGTGTTTCTGGACCCTGACCCTACGGATCTGCGCGAGGGGTGCCGCCGAATTTCAGAAATGTGGCAAATCCCATATGTTTTTGGACCCTGACCCTGCCGATCTGCGTGAGGGGTGCCGCCGAATTTCAGAAATATGGCAAATCCCATATGTTTTTGGACCCTGACCCTGCCGATCTGCGTGAGGGGTGCCGCCGAATTTTAGAAATGTGGCAAATCCCATGTGTTTTTGGACCCTCACCCTGCCGATCTGCGTGAGGGGTGCCGCCGAATTTTAGAAATGTGGCAAATCCTTTGTTTTTTTGGGCCCCGACCCCGCCGATCTGCGTGAGGGGTGCCGCCGTATTTTAGAAATGTGGCAAAGCCATGTTTTTGGACCCTGACCCCGCCGATCTGAGTGAGGGGTGCCACCGGGTGTTAGAAATGTAGCAAATCCTTTGTGTTTTTGGACCCTGACCCTGCAGATCTGCGTGAGGGGTGCCACCGAATCTCAGAAATGTGGCAAATCCCATGTGTTTTTGGACCCTGACCCTGCCGATCTGCGTGAGGGGTGCCGCCGAATTTCAGAAATGTGGCAAATCCCATGTGTTTTTGGACCCTGACCCCGCCGATCTGCGTGAGGGGTGTCAAGTTTTACCCGCCCCAGCAATTCAGAGAACATGTTTTGGGCATGGTAAAAATGTTCGTTTTTGGCCTCCCCCCCTCGCGCGGTCCATCAACAAGGAACAGTAAGCAGCAAGAAGTCAACAAGGAACAGTAAGCAGCGAGAAGCAGAACTGTAACAGTGGAAACTTGAAGCTGCAACCCGTACAGGAAACTGCGAACCTTAGCCCTACAGCCTGGTGGTCCCACAAGGGGGCCGTCGGATTTTTGGACTATTTCTGAATATTCCCCCTGTAGAGGGACAGGCCCGGCTTAAACCCACAAGCGCCCACAGCCTCTTCTCATCCATGGCATCCCGCAAATTCGGATAAGAGAGGGTGCGGGCGAGGGGCGGGTCGCGGGTGGGTCGCGAGTGAGTCGCGGGGTGGCTCGCGAGCGGGTCGCAGACGAGTCGCGGGGACGACGGCGATAACGATGCCGATGACGACGACGACACGACGACGACGACGACTTCCACGACTACGACGACGACGACGATTTCCACGACTACGACGACAACCACGACCACGACGACGACGACGACGACGACGACGACGACGACGACGGCTTCCACGACTACGACTACGACGACAACCACGACGGCGACGACGACGACGACGTTTGCGACGACGTCGACGACGAAGACGATTACGACGATTACGACGACGACGACGACGTCAACAACACTCATTTTGCATAATGTTCGCTCTCATCTGCACGCGGGTCAGTCAAATTGTAGAGACCTCTGGCCTATACCGCCGATCCGGCACGCTCTGGGGCGTTCCGGGACGCTCCGTGCGGATTCGTCCAGCTTGATAGTTTGTTGGATTTATCTCGAGGCAAGAGGGAGGATCAGGAGGCAGGAGAAGGATGAGGAGGGAGCAGGAGGAGGAGGAGGAGGAGGAGGAGGAGAAGGAAGAGGAGGAGGAGAAGGAGGGGAAACGGAGGAGGAGGAGGGTGTTGGCAGTCGCCGTGCGCAGTCTGTGTTGGATGTGATTTTCAGATGCGGTCATGTTCACTGGGGGAGTCTATTTTTGTATCTCTGATTGTTTTTCTTGATTCAGTTGTTGCGCGGCGCGCTGGGCTTGCGCTTCACTCTTTGTTGCTCACTGCCGCGTTTGCTGGATTTGGACGCTCTAGTTGGGTCTCCTCGATTTCGACGGGGATGGCCGAATCATGGGCGCGCGCATGCCCGCGGCCGCGCGCGTCGTTCAGGCGGTTCGCGGCGCTTGCGACTGCGCGAGGCACGGCGCAGTGCGTGCCCGAACGGCGTGCGCGTGGCATCAGCTATAGCGGCGGATGCCCGTTGCGCAAAGGCGTGGCTTTTGTTTGGTTTGGGAGTGGCTCACTGAGCCAGCGCGTGCGCGCGCCATTTCTGTGGTTTCTGCCAGACATTCGCGCCCGCGCGCTCCATAGTAGCGCGCCGCTCGCGCATCGCTGATGCGGCTTGCCCGAGTTCCGCTTGGAGAGGGTGGGGACAGCATTCCCTGCGAGTTTGTTTCGAATTAATGCGGGTCGCGCGGCGCATTGTCTTAGTTGGCCCGTTTTTGCCTCGCGCGCGCTTGCGCCTGTTCGGCGTCGCGTGCTCTGTTGGCATCGCGATAGAGAGTTCTGCCGCGCTACTTTTTCCCAACCATCCTGTGGTGTTGGGTCCTCGTTTTGAAGAGACAGCGCCCCGCGTCCCACCTCCTCTCCTCCTCCTCTCCCTCCTCGCCCTCCTCCCTCCTCCCCCTCCTTGCCTCTGCTCTCGGCACACCCCTCACACGTTTCGTAGCCCCATAGGGAGCTCCACCGAAGGTCCTAGTGGCACAGCTCGCATGCGGTTCCCCCACCCAGGGCAGCGTTTCGTAGCCCCATAGGGAGCTCCACCGAAGGTCCCAGTGGCACAGCCGCATGCGGTTCCCCCACCCAGGGCAGCGTTTCGTAGCCCCATAGGGAGCTCCACCGAAGGTCCCAGTGGCACAGCCCGCATGGGGTTCCCCCACCCAGGGCAGCGTTTCGTGGCCCCATAGGGAGCTCCACCGAAGGTCCCAGTGGCACAGCCCGCATGCGGTTCCCCCACCCAGGGCAGCGTTTCGTAGCCCCATAGGGAGCTCCACCGAAGGTCCCAGTGGCACAGCCCGCATGCGGTTCCCCCACCCAGGGCAGCGTTTCGTGGCCCCATAGGGAGCTCCACCGAAGGTCCCAGTGGCACAGCCCGCATGCGGTTCCCCCACCCAGGGCAGCGCTTCGTGGCCCCATAGGGAGCTCCACCGAAGGCCCCAGTGGCACAGCCCGCATGCGGTTCCCCGTACCAGGGCAGCGTCTTCGTGGCCCATAGCGGCGCTCCACGAAGGTGCCCAGTGGCACAAAGGGCCCGCATGCGGTTCCCCGCCAGGGCAGGTTTCGTCACCCCCACAGGGGCTTCCACCGACGGCGACGTTCCCAGTGGCACAGCCCGCAGCGGTGCCCTGGCCCATAGGGAGCTCCCAGGCGCCGACATGGCCACAGCCCGCCATGCGAACACCCACCCAGGGCAGCGCTTCGTAGCCCCATAGGGAGCTCCACCGAAGGTCCCAGTGGCACAGCCCGCATGCGGTTCCCTCACCCAGGGCTGCGTTTCGTGGCCCCATAGGGAGCTCCACCGAAGTCCCAGTGGCGCAGTTCGCATGCGTTCCCCCCCCACCCAGGGCAGCGTTTCGTGGCCCCCTCCACCGAAGGTCCCAGTGGCGCAGTTCGCATGCGTCCCCCCCACCCAGTACAGCGTTTCGTGGCCCCATACGGGGCTCCCCCGAATGCGATACCCACAACTGCACATGGTTGGGTCCTTCG
>CAUYUJ010018123.1:163665-213698 GCA_963575745.1 Prorocentrum cordatum
CCTCCTCCTCCTCCTCCTCCTCCTCCTCTTTCTCCTCCTCCTCCTCCTCCTCCTCCTCCTCCTCCTCCTCCTCCTCCTCCTCCTCCCTCTCAATCTATGCTCCCTCCCCCTTTTCTTCTTCCAGCCCGTTTTCACGCCCTGGCCCACAGACGCGTGCGGCCGACGACGACCACTCCCCAGTTCCCCTCAGGGGCAACGGGTGGGGGGATGCATCGACCCCCAATCGCGCATGATAGCCCACCCCTCTCAGGGACGTGCGGACTTGCTATCGGGGGCCCACCGCCGATCTACCAGCGGTGTATCGCTGATTCTGTGTCGACGTTTCCCCCACTGAGCTGGTTCCCCCCTATCGTTGCCCCTCAACTCGAGGGCTTCCCCGCGCAATGATTCGCGCGGACCCCCCGCAGCACAAGAGCCCGCCAGACTCGGACGGCTCGAAGGAGCCGGCCGAGCCCGCCGGCCGCGGCAGCTGCGCGAGCCGCCGCCGCCGCCGTCGTCATCGCCGCCGCCGTCGTCGCCGCCGTCGCCGCCGTCGCCGTCGTCGTCGTCGTCGTCGTCGTCGTCGTCGTCGTCGTCGTCGTCGTCGTCGTCGTCGCTGTCGTTGGCCGTCGTCGTCGTCGTCGCCGTCGCCGTCGTCGTCGTCGTCGTCGTCGTCGTCGTCGTCGTCGTCGTCGTCGTCGTCGTCGTCGTCGTCGTCGTCGTCGTCGTCGTCGTCTGTGTCGGCGCCACCGCCGCCGCTGCCGCCGCCGAGCGGCTGCCGCGAGGAGCGCGCCGAGGCTGCGCCGGGGCTCCCGGCCGCAGCGGGCGGGCCGCGGCGTTCTTCTCGCGGCGGCAGCGCGGGCGAGGGTCCGGGCGGCGGCCGCGTGGCTGCCCTGGGGCTCGCCGACAGCCGCCACGCCTGGTGCGACGGCCACCGCGGCGCCGCCCCAGAGATCTGGGCGCTGCAGTTTTGTCACGCCGGGCGATGTTTGGTGGCGACATCCAGACCCCACCCTTGCCGATCAATGAGTTAGGCAACTCGATGGGCGGCAGGGGCAGTTTTCGGAATGCGTCAGACACGTGGCGAGGTCCGAAACCTACCCCTGCCTCCCATGGATTCGGTTCAATGTATGGTTGGTGGGGGAAGGGTTCGGATGTCGCCACCTAGATTTCGCCCGAGGTTGGGCCCGGGGGCCCTTGGTCTAGGCCTTCTGGGTGGGGTCCGAGTAGAGGGGGTCGTAGGGTCGCGCCGCATCGCCGATGCATCGGCGACGCGGCTGGACGTGGGGCCCGATTTGCTTCACGTCGACGTCGCCGATGCATCGTCGACGTCGACGATGCATCGCCAGTGCATCACCGATGCATCGCCGATGTTGGGCCCCGAGGCCCTCGGATCGATCCAGCTCGGGCAAGTGGCGCAGAAGAGTGGGGTCGGGGGCTCTGGTCGTGCTGAAGGTGCATATTTTCGTTGTTGCGACGCCGGATCTCAGGGGCCTGCTCGGAGGCCGCGAGGTGCGGGAGCGGCGCGCCGACGGGCGGGGCGGCCGAGATCGCCAGCGGCGGCGAGGGCGAGGACCCAGGAGACGGCCGAGAGGCTGCCGCGGACTTCGTCGTTGGCCATCGCTGCCCCGACGGCCTGTGCGGCGGCGATCGCGCCACTGTCAGTGCCGAGATCATGAAGCGCGTGGAGCCTTTCTGGGAGCCCACCGAGGAGAGTGGTGTTGTGTGGAGGCACGGCGGCCGTCCTTTCGTCATAGAGGATGAGGAGGACAGCTTGGTGAGGCAGCAGTGCCAAGAACTCAACGCCCGTTACGCGGTAGGTGTTGACGTCACGATGACCTCCTTGCCGAGCCTCACGATGAGCTCTTTGCCGTGCCTTGAAGAGTCATCGCAGATTGAGCCGAGCCTCACGATGATCTCCTTGCCGTGCCTCGAAGAGTCTTCGCCGATTGACGCAGCGGAGCATGAGGATCTCCTGTTGTCGCAGAGCGTGCCCGTGGAGCCCTCTTCGTCGATTTGCGTGTCGGTGCAGCACTGCCCGACGGACACCGAGCGCGTGTGCTCCTCGGGGACCATGTTGGAGGCCTTGTGTAGCCGCGACGCCGGGATCGCCCAGATGCAGGTTGGGCCGCTGGCGCTGTCTTGCGCGAAGGGGTCGGAGCCGGCGACGGAAGAGGGATCGCGGCGCCCATCGGGCCCAACATGTTCGCAAATTTGCTTCTTGCTGGACACCAGCTTTGACATCGAGAACTCATCCAGCCTGGCCACACCCTGCTGCGGGCACTGTGGTCAGATCTCCACGGCGGTGTCGACGAGGGAGCCGTCGCCGCGCGAGTTCGGCTGGGCAGTCGAGGACGCCGCATCTCCCGCCGAGGGTCCGCGCGACTCAGTCGACCCGCTCGAGGTGGCCATGATGGAGTGGCGCCAGCGGCGTGAGCAGCGGCGCGAGCAGCGGCATACCTCTGCGAAAGCGAAGCGCACTTACGGCGTGTGGCTTCGCGAGCGATCAGACTGACCAGACGACCCGTTTCTGTGCGAGTAGTTAATCCTCAGGGGCAGCCATAGGGGGGATAGGCACAGGCGGGGATGTATCGAACCCCAGTCGCCCATTAATCGCCGATAGGGGCCCGATAGTTCTATCCTGCTCAGGATCGTGCGGTTTCGCTATCGGAGGGCTATCGCCGATCTATCGACGATGTATCGCCGATTCCAGGTCGATTCACCCCCCTATTGCAGTCTCCCCTATCGTTGCCCGTCAAATCCACGCCAGGCGGCTGGCTGGAAGACAATTTGATGCACACGGCCACGGCATTGCCCCTTACCAGCCTTGTCGTTCTGGCACGTACGGCTGACCGACACCAGCCGATCTATCTAATGGCCTTCGGCCCATCCCGCCATCGTGCCTGGGTTGTGGGTACGAAGCCTATTGGATATTCGCTGGGATCTCGTGGTAGGCCTCTCGGGGGCCTCTTGGGAGGCAGTTTGGACGCCTCCTGGGGGCTTTTTTGGGGCCTCCTGGGGCCTCTTTTTGGCCTCCCGGGGCCTCTTCGGGGGGCCCCCGGTGGGGCCTCCCGGGCGCATCTTGGGGCCTCCTGGGGGACGTTCGCGGAGGCAACGCCCCCCACCATCCCGCTGCCGCGCACTCCCCTGTGCTGGCCGGGGTCGTGGGGGCCCTCTCCTCCCCCCTAATTCGGTGCAGGTGGCCTGTCCTGGGCACGGCGCCTCGGCGTTATGGACGCTCGGTCAGCGCGCGCCGGACAAAAAGGCATACGACTATGGTGTGGCCCCTTGCCAGCCCTGTTGTTCTGGCACGTGCGACTGACCGACACCAGCCGATCTGTTGTGAAGAGTTTGTTTCGCCTGTCAGAGGTTGAAAACATTACCCGTCGGTCGTTGAAAGTAAGTTTTTTGGCCTGTCGGATCCCAATCTACTTGAGTCGCCTTCCTACTTCAATGATCGAGTGCTTTCACCTTTTCCTTCCTGAGGGGGCGGGCGGAAGCCCAATCTACTTCCAACGCTGTCCTCCTTCATGTTACTACCCACTTCCTCCGACAGACAAGTATGTTAACGTGATGATTTTTGAAGCGCGAGGAGTTCGACTAGACGTGAGAATTACCTTTCGCCAGAGTGATTGTTGTTGCGGACCCAATGGGTCCCCCTATCGCCGAGCGCGATGCGACAGTAATTCGCGTCTTGCGCGCTTGCGTTTGGTTCCTCCCGCGGTCCCCCAAAGAAGCCGAGCACCAAAAAGGTCACTCGTACCCAGGGGCCACTCTTGCGTGTAGTCGAGACATGCCCCGTGGCGAGGAAAGGGGAGGAGGGCAGACATCGGCGGCGAGCGAGGGGGGGAAGTGAAAAGGAGGAGGCCTTCTCAGAAGGTTCGGAAGTCCCCTGGCCTTGTGAGAAGTTTTCTAAGCCATCCCCGAAGACAGAAAACAACTTCTCGGAAGGCGCGAGGGCTTCTGAGAAGTCCCGCCGCCCTCAGAGAAGGCCTTCTCCTTCTCGTTTCCCCCCTTGCTCTCCGCCGATTCAGAAAGGGGAGTGGGGAGGGAGGAGACGCAGCCGTCAACGCCACAGCAGGGGACCCTTTCTGAAAGCCCCGCAACCGATCCGAGGCCCTCCCCCCCATTGCATTGCAATCGCGCGACGCGCGCCAACAGTTCCAGGACCTCACCTGCGCCCGGAGGGGGGGAAAGCGTGCCTCCCCCCCTTCCTGGTATGGGACAACAAAAGCGCCACGGGAAGAAAAAAAACGCGGAAGGGGAAACTAACACAGCGGAGACCCCCCAGGGGGGAACAAAACAAGCGCCAGGGGGGGAAAAAAAACAAAAACGTTCATCCGGGCGGCCTGACCACCGACGCCGAGCTGGGCGCGTCGCGGCGGAGGCTGCAAGAATATCGCGGCGCGCCCAGGGCCAGACCTCCGACGCCCGGAGTTTTGCCGGGCGCCTCGCTGCGCCCCCGAGCGGCCGCATCGCGGACAAGCAACGCCCCGTCACAGCCTCTCTGCGACTCTGCGACAGGTGCTTCTCCACCTCCTCCTCCTCCTCCTCCTCCTCCTGCATACTGCATGCTGCATACTGCATACTGACAGCACGAGAACCCTCTGGATGCTACCAACGTCCCCCTCCTCCTCCTCCTCCTTCTCCTCCTGCTCTTGTCGTTCTCTGCACTGCAGCGTCGTCGCCTTTCACGCGCCCGCCCGCGAGGGTGGCCAGGCGCGGCCATAAGTGGCTTTTTCCCTTCGGCCTGGGTCCAGGGCTGCGGCTCGCAGGCCGGAGATGCGAGAGGATGCCGATCGGTAGATTTTTCAAGCAAGGGTTCGTGGCCTCGGGAGGTGGTGGGGCGATGCCAATAGGCACAGTGGGGAGTTGTTTCCGCGTCTGCGCCTTGCACATATGCTTGAGAACCCATCGCTCGGGGAGGAGTTTGGGAGCGCACCAGCTGTCTTCGAGCAGGTGTTGGTGGTTCTCTCAGGATCCGATCGGTTCTTCAGCCCGAGTACGGGAATCTTGAGACGGGGGTCAGCCAAAGCGTCGGATCTCGAAGGATCCTGCAGAGCCAGGGGTGTATTGACCCGGGCTTGCGTGCAGGATCCTGCAGGATCCTGCCAAGCTTGCTGACCTGGGTCTGCATGGACCGTGGGCAGCAACGCAGCCCGATGAGCCGTTTCCTGACGGTCCCGAGGCCCGGCGGGGGCCGCCAGAGGCAGAGAATAGCAAACGACCTCCTGCCCTGCTTTCGAAGAAGCAGACCCGGCATAAACATAAACTTTCGGAGCTCCGCGCAGATTTCTTGGAGCTGCGCCGGGGCCGAATTGCGGCGCCTCTGGCGCCGCCCCTGGCGCGTCCCGCGCTCCAGGGAGGAGGGTCCAACGCAGACCCAAGAAGTCCGCGCGGAGCGCCAGCAGTTTATGCTCCTGCCGTTTTCTCTTCTTCTGTGAGTGTTTCACGACGCGAGGGGGTCTGGGGAGGGGGACCGTACATGGACATTACGTTCGAACCTGGTGGCCCAATATGCCCCCCAGGCTTCCCGAAATGGACACTGATGGCGTGACGACGGGGGGGGGACGTGAGTGGACAGCACTGTTCGAACCGCAGAGCGCCGCCTCTACTGAGATCAACGCTGCTGTCTGGGGGCGTGGGGGTGATTTAGAATCTCCCTCGAATCTGTAAGAGTGCGAATCTAGTCTTATGTCGGGCGTGTCCCCCTACAGGGGGATTTTCGACGAAAAATAAAAAATCCCCCCAAAGTACCCCCAAAAGGCAACAACATAATCAAACATTATCCCAGTGCGACCCTACCTAGGAGTTGGAGCCTCTAGGAAAGCAACATTAGCAGCAGCAATAGTGGATGCTGTGCTGCGCTATGCTATGCTATGCTATGCTATGCTGCGCTATGCTGCGTTATGCTATGCTATGCTATGCTAGGGTACGCTCGGCTGCGCTGTGTTATGCTAGGCTGTGCTATGCTATGCTATGATGCGCTATGCTATGCTATGCTATGCTATGCTATGCTATGCTCTTATATGCTGCGCTATACTATGCTATGCTGCGCTATGCTATGCTAGGCTATGCTATGCTGCGCTATGCTGCGCTATGCTATGCTATACTATGTTATGCTATGCTATACTGCGCTATGATATGCTATGGTATGATATGATATGCTATGCTATTATGCGCTATGGTATGCTATGCTGCGCTGTGCTGTGCTAAGCAATGCTATGCTATGCTATGCTATGTTGAGCTATGCTGAGCTATGCTATGCTATGCTATGTTATGCTTGGCTATGCTATGCTATGCTATGCTGTGCTATGCTGTGCTTATGCTGCGCTGCGCTATGCTGCGCTGCGCTAAGCTAAGCTAAGCCAAGGTAAGCTAAGCTGAACTAAGCTAAGCTAGGCTGGGCTAGGCTAAGCTAAGCTAAGCTAAGCCAAGGTAGGCTAAGATAAGCTAAGCCAAGCTAAACTAAGCTTAGCTAAGCCAAGCTAGGCTAGGCTAGGCAAAGCTAAGCTAAGCTCAGCTAAGCCAAGCTACGCTAAGAGGAGATAAGCTAAGCTAAGCTAAGCTAAGCTTAGCTTAGCTAAGCTAAGCTGGGTGAACCCAGGGGGCGCAACTGGGGGAACCGCGGGGCGTATGCTGGGGGAACCGCCCGGGGCGTTTTCCACTGCCCGGCCCCTTTCAGCCAACAGAGTAAGAACCCTTCTAGGCAGAGCCTAGGTAGGGAAGTAGTCCCCCGACTACTTTTGGACCATTTTCTGACCATTTCTGTTTCTTTTTTTTGTTCGTCGAAAATCTCCCTGTAGGGGGACAGGCCCGACTTAAATCGAGTGTCCATCCACTGGAGCGGCGGGGGGGGCGCACGTGGGGGGGGGCGCACGGGGGGCGCACTGTTCGAACCGCAAAGCACCGCCTCTGCTGAGATCAAGACTGATGTCGGGGGCGTGGGGGTGATCTAGAATCTCCCTCGAATTTGTTAGGGTCCAAATCTGCAGTCCATCTGCTGGAGGGGGGGGGGGCCAGCACACGGGGGGGGGGGGGGACCGCCGCGCGCGCGGCGACGCACCTCTGGAGCTCCTGGGCAGGCCTCGCAGGCAGGAGAGGGGGGGGGCGCGCGCCGCGCGCGCTCCGGCCCCGGCGTCAGCGCACCCCCGTCCTGGTCTTGAGTCGGGCATGTCCCTCCTCGGGAGGAGCATTCTAAATTAAAGCAGTCTAAAGACAGTCGTGGAACAGTTTTTTTTTTTTTTTTTTTTCTTTTGTTTCTCCCCTTGTTTATACAACATAAAAACATGTTTGAGTATTTGTTGATTATCTTTGATACTCATCCTGATTCAGTCGCCAGTAGGAGGACATGCCCGACCTCATCCTCGTCTGCGATCCTTTCTGCTGCTCTGCAGACGATGCGCCCATGCGGGCAAGATGTGTATCCATATCCACTGCGTCCTGGATTTTCTGGTAGGGGGCGCCACGGGGCAGCGGTGCGGTGGAGAGCGAATCTAGCCTCTGGGGGCCTGTCCACATCCATTGCGCCTCGGTTTTCTGGGGATGGGAGCCCGAAGCTCCAGGGTGCAGTTGATATGGATAGACATCTTTCCCGCAGTCCAGGCTGCGTCAGCCAGTAGTTCTGTGTCACACCTCGGTCCACGCCGAGGGCTGGAAGCAGCCTCTCGGACAGCAAGCGTTGGACGCACTGGTTTGCGCATTGCAAGCATGCATTTATCCGTAAGGGCTTCGCCCCCTGCCGCCGGCCCCCTCTCTATCATAACGGGATATATCAGAGTCGCGTGAGTGCGTCTCGTCGCTGCCTTGGCGCATCTGGGAACACCATGCGGTGGCGGATAGGAATCATCAGCGCATATTGAGACGTTGGCGGTATCGAAGACGCCTACGGCGAATCACCGCCGCCCCCTGCTTTTTCGGAAGCGCCTATGTGGCCGAAAGTTGGGTTTCCGCTTGGCCAAGTTATCGGGCCACGCGTTCCCCGAGTGGGTTTCGAAAGCCTTCGGGGAACACGGAGTCGGGCGAGCTATCGGACCAGGTGGTTTCCGAACTTTCGGGCCTCCTGGAGGACGTCTTGGAGGGGTCTTGGGCCGTCTTGGAGGCCTCTGGCTGGCCTTTTGGGCAGTCTAAGGCCATCTTCAGGCCATCAGGGGCCGTCTTGGGTGCATCTTGGGGCCATCTTCGCCGTCTTGGAGGCCTTCTTGGCCGTCTTGGAGGCATCTTGGAGGCCATCTTGGCCGTCTTGGAGGCCATCTTTGGCGTCTTGGGGGCCTTTTGGGCCGTCTTGGGGTCTTGTTGGGGCCCTCTTGGGGGCCTCTTGGCATGTCATGGGGTCATCTTGGAGGCCTCTTGGGCGCTCTTGGGGCGATGTTGGGGCCCTCTTGGGCCGTCTTGGGCCGTCGGAGAGCTGAAAACAACAAAAATTTAGAATCTTTCAAAGACCGAATGAACATCAATGATTTTGGCCTCTTCAGGCCTTCCTGGTGAAGCTCTTGGAGGCCTCTTGGGGCCCTCTTGGGCAGTTTTAGGCCATCTTGGAGCCATCTTGGGCCGTCTTGGAGGCATCTTGGACTCTCTTGAGCAGTTTTGGGGACATCTTGGACCGTCTTGGGCGGATTTGGAGGCCATCTTGGGCCATCTTGGAGGCCATCTTGGGCCAACTTGGCCATCTTGGAAGCCATGTTGGAGCCATCTGGAGCAGGAACAACTTATGGAACCACCCTTTCCGGGCCATTCCGGGACCCTGGCGGGCGGGGCCGAAACCCCAGGGGGATTTTTTCCTGGGAAAAAGAACCAGAACCAAAAGCGAAAGGATGCAGCACGCCGGGCACCCTTGTGATGAATCAACAGGGGGCGGCGGATCGAAGACGCCTACGGCGAATCACCGCCGCCCCCTGCCTTTTTGGACGCGCCTATGTGGCCGAACGTTGAGGCCAGACCTGCCAAGCTATCGGAGCATGTGTTCCTCGAATCGGTTTGGAAAGCCTTCGGGGAACACGTGGGCATCTTGAAGGTCATCTTGGCCGTCTGGAGGCCATTTTGACCCTTTCGGGCCTTCTTGGAGGACGTCTTGGAGGGCTCTTGGGCCGTCTTGGAGGCCATCTTGAGCGTCTGGGAGACCTCTTGGGCCGTCTTGGGGCCCTCTTGGGGCCGTCTTGGGCCTCTTGGGCGATCTTTGGGGGCACTTGGGCCGTCTCGGGCCGTCGAAAAAAAGCAAATGTCAACATTGAGGGCCTCCAGGAAGGCCAGAAGAGGCGAAAAACATTGATTTTCCGTAGGTATTTGACGGATTTTGGCATTTCCTTCTTTTCGGCCTTCCGACGGCCCGAGACGGCCCAAGAGCCCCCAAAGATCGCCGAAAGGTCGCCCAAGAGGCCTCCAAGACGGCCACGATGACCTTCAAGACGCCCACGTGTTCCCCGAAGGCTTTCCAAACCGATTCGGGGAACACATGGTCCAATGGCTTGGCAGGTCTGGCCTCAACGTTCGGCCACATAGGCGCTTCCACAAAGGCAGGGGGCGGCGGTGATTCGCCGTAGGCGTCTTAGATCCGCTGCCCCCTTTGGATTCAACAAAGGGGTGCCTGGCGTGCTGAACCCTCTCGGTTTTGGTTTTGGTTCTTTTTCAACAAAAACTCCACCTGGGGCTTCGGCCCGTCCCGCTGGCCACCCGGAAGGATGCCGAAAAGTTGCCCAGAGGTGGTTGCAAAGGGTTTTTCCGTTCCAAACGGCTCCAAGATGGCCGAAGATGGCCTCCAAGACGACCAAGATGGCCTCCAGGACGGCTGAGATGGCCCCAAGATGCCTCCAAGATGGCCCAAGATGCACCCACTCTTGGGCCCTTTTGGGCCAGCTTCGAGCCAACTTCGGCCATCTTGGTGGGTTCCGGGCACGTCTGACGCCGTCGGGAGCCGTCTTGGGGGCCTTTTTGGGCCAACGGGGGATCCTCTTGGGGCGCTTCGGGGCCGTCTTGGAGGCCATCTTGGGCGTCTTGGAGGCCATCTTGGGCGTGTCGGAGGCCTCCTGGGCCGTCTTGGGGCCCTCTAGGGGCCATCTTGGGGCCCACTTGGGCCGTCATGAGGCCCTCTTGGGGGCCTCTTGGTTGATCTTGGGGGCCTCTTAGGCCGTCTTGAGCCGTCGGAATGCCGAGAAGAGGCACATTCCAAAATCCTTCAAAATGCTAGGAAAATAAATAATTTTGGCCTCTTCGGGCCCTCCTGGAGGACCTCTTGGAGGCCTCTTGGGCCGTCTGGGAGGCCTCTGGAGTGCCTCTTGGGCCGTCTTGGGCCGTCTTGGACTCTCTGAGGCCGTCTTGGAGGCCGTCTTGGACCATCTTGGGCGGACTTGGAAGCCCTCTGGGGCCGTCTTGGAGGTCATCCTGGCCGTCTTGTGTGGCCGAACGTTGAGGCCAGACCTGCCAAGCCATCGGACCATGTGCTCCCCGAATCGGTTTGGAAAGCTTTCGGGGAACACGTGGGCGTCTTGAGGGTCATCTTGGCTGTCTTGGAGGCCTCTTGGGCGATCTTTCGGCGATCTCTGGGGGCTCTTGGGCCGTCTCGGGCCGTCGGAAGGCCGAAAAGAAGGAAATATCAAAATCCGTCAAATACCTAAGGAACATCAATGTTTTTGGCCTCTTCTGGCCTTCCTGGAGGCCCTCTTGGGGGCCTCTTGGGCCCTTTTGGGCCAGCTTCGAGCCAACTTCGGCCATCTTCGTGGGTTCCTGGCACGTCTGACGCCGTCGGGAGCCGTCTGGGGGGCCTTTCTGGGCCAACGGGGGACCCTCTTGGGGCGCTTCGGGGCCGTCTTGGAGGCCATCTTGGGCGTCTTGGAGGCCATCTTGGGCGTGTCGGAGGCCTCCTGGGCCGTCTTGGGGCCCTCTTGGGGCCATCTTGGGGCCCACTTGGGCCGTCATGGGGCCCTCTTGGGGGCCTCTTGGTTGATCTTGGGGGCCGCTTGGGCCGTCTTGAGCCGTCGGAATGCCGAGAAGAAGCACATTCCAAAATCCTTCAAAAACCTAAGGAAAATCAATGATTTTGGCCTCTTCGGGCCCTCCTGGAGCACCTCTTAAAGGCCTCTTGGGCCGTCTGGGAGGCCTCTGGGGGGCCTCTTCGCCCGTCTGGGGCCCTCTTGGACTCTCTTGGGCCGTCTTGGAGGCCGCCTTGGACTATTTTGGGCGGAATTGGATGCCATCTTGGACCATCTTGGAGGCCATCTTGGGCCATCTTGGCTATCTTGGAGGCCATCTTGGAGCCGTCTTGGGCAGAACATTGGGGAAGTGAGGTCCGTGGAAAAAATCCCGGGACCCCGGCGGGACGGGCCGAAACCCATTGGGAGAATTCTTTTGGAAAAAGAACCAAAACCAAAACCGATAGGGTTCGGCACGCTGGGCACCCCTTTGCTGCAGCAGAAGGGGGCGGCGGATCGAAGACGCCTACGGCGAATCACCGCCGCCCCCTGCCTTTTTGGAAACGCCGATGTGGCCGAAAGTTGGACTAGAGCTTGGCCAAGCTATCGGACCATGAGTTCCCCGAGTCGGTTTGGAAAGCTTTCGGGGAACACATGGGAGAGAATGATTATGAACAGGAAGAGGAAGAGGAAGAAATAGAGTAGGAGGATGAGGGTTGTTAGGAGTCTCTTGGGGCACCCTTGGGGTCTGTTGGGGCTTCTTGGGGGCCTCTTCGAGGCCTCTTGGAGGCATCTTGGGGGCCTCCTTGGGCCTCTTGGGGGCCTTTGGGGGCTTCCTGGGGGTCTCTTTGGCCGTCTTAGGGCGTTCCTGGTCCGTCTGACGCCGTCTGGAGCCGTCTTGGGGGCCTCTCTGGGCCGTCTTGGGGCCCTCTTGGGGCGCTTCAGGGCCGTCTTGGAGGCCATGTTGGGCGTCTTGGAGGCCTCTTGGGCCGTCTTGGGGCGCTCTTGGGGCCGTCTTGGGGGGCCCTTGGGCCGTCATAGGGCCTTCTTGGAGGCCTCTTGGGCGATCTTGGGGGCCTCTTGGGCCGTCGGAAGGCCGAAAAGAAGAAAACGCAAAAAACCTTCAAAAACCTAAGGAAAACCAATGATTTTGGCCTCTTCGGGCTCTCCTGGAGAACGTCTTGGAGGCCTCTTGGGCCATCTTGGAGGCATCTTGGGGCCATCTTGGCCGTCTTGGAGGGCATCTTGGGCCGTCTTGGAGGCATCTTGGAGCCATCTTACCCGTCTTGGAGGCCATCTTGGCCGTCTTGGAGGCATCTTGGAGGCCATCTTGGGCCATCTTGGCCGTCTTGGAGGCCATCTTGGGCCAAGTTGGGGCAACAAAGGCATTGACAGACGCATTTTGGGAAATTTACGGGTGGCCGGCGGGACGGGCCGAAGCCCACTGGGGAGTTCTTTTAGAAAAAGAACCAAAACCAAAACTGAATCATCCAGCACGCCGTGCACCCCTGTGGCAAGACACAGGGGGCGGCGGATCGAAGACGCCTACGGCGAATCACCGCCGCCCCCTGCCTTTTTGGAAGCGCCTATGTGGCCGAACGTTGAGGCCAGACCTGCCAAGCTATCGGACCACGTGTTCCCCGAATCGGTTTGGAAAGCCTTCGGGGAACACGTGGGCATCTTGAAGGTCATCTTGGCCGTCTTGGAGGCCTCTTGGGCAAGCTTTGGGCGATCTTTGGGGCTTTTTGGGCCGTCTCGGGCCAGCTTCGAGCCAACTTCGGCCATCTTGGTGGGTTCCTGGCACGTCTGAAGCCGTCGGAAGCCGTTTGGGGGGCCTCTATGGGCCGACTTGGGGCCCGCTTGGAATGCTCCAGGGCCGTCTTGGAGGCCATCTTGGGCGTCTGGGAGGCCATCTTGGGCGTGTTGGAGGCCTCTTGGGCCCTCTTGGGGCCCTCTAGGGGCCATCTTGGAGGCCACTTGGGCCATCATGGGGCTCTCTTGGGGGCCTCTTGGGCGATCTTGGGGGCTTCTTGGGCCGTCTTGAGCCGTCGGAGAGCCGAAAAGGCGCAAATGCCAAAATCCTTCAAAAACCAATGGAAAATCAATGATTTTGGCCTCTTCGGACTCTCCTGGAGGACCTCTTGGAGGCCTCTTGGGCCGTCTGGGAGGCCTCTGGGGGGCCTCTTGGGCCGTCTTGGGCCGTCTTGGACTCTCTTGGGCCGTTTTGGAGGCCGTCTTGGACCATCTCGGGCGGACTTGGAGGCCATCTTGGGCCATCTTCGCGATTTTTTGAGGATGTCCCGAGCGAAACGGCCGTTTTTGGGCATTGAGAGATGGGTTTTGGGCAATTTGCGGGTGGCCGGCGGGACGGGCCGAAGCCCACTGGGGAGTTCTTTTAGAAAAAGAACCAAAACCAAAACCTGAATCATCCAGCACGCCGTGCACCCCTGCAAGCAGGGGGCGGCGGATCGAAGACGCCTACGGCGAATCACCGCCGCCCCCTGCCTTTGTGGAAGCGCCTATGTGGCCGAACGTTGAGGCCAGACCTGCCAAGCCATCGGACCATGTGTTCCCCGAATCGGTTTGGAAAGCCTTCGGGGAACACGTGGGCGTCTTGATGGTCATCGTCGCCGTCTTGGAGGCCTCTTGGGCGATCTTTCGGCGATCTTTGGGGGCTCTTGGGCCGTCTCGGGCCGTCGGAAGGCCGAAAAAAGGGAAATGCCCAAATCCATCAAAAACCTTGGGAAAATCAGTGATTTTGGCATCTTTTGGCCTTCCTGGAGGCCCTCTTGGGGGCCTCTTGGGCCCTTTTGGGCCAGCTTCGAGCCAACTTCGGCCATCTTGGTGGGTTCCTGGCACGTCTGACGCCGTCGGGAGCCGTTTTGGGGGCCTTTCTGGGCCAACGGGGGACCCTCTTGGGGCGCTCCAGGGCCGTCTTGGAGGCCATCTTGGGCGTCTTGGAGGCCATCTTGGGCGTGTTGGAGGCCTCTTGGGCCCTCTTGGGGCCCTCTAGGGGCCATCTTGGAGGCCACTTGGGCCATCAGGGGGCTCTCTTGGGGGCCTCTTGGGCGATCTTGGGGGCTTCTTGGGCCGTCTTGAGCCGTCGGAGAGCCGAAAAGGCGCAAATGCCAAAATCCTTCAAAAACCAATGGAAAATCAATGATTTTGGCCTCTTCGGACTCTCCTGGAGGACCTCTTGGAGGCCTCTTGGGCCGTCTGGGAGGCCTCTGGGGGGCCTCTTGGGCCGTCTTGGGCCGTCTTGGACTCTCTTGGGCCGTTTTGGAGGCCGTCTTGGACCATCTCGGGCGGACTTGGAGGCCATCTTGGGCCATCTTCGCGATTTTTTGAGGATGTCCCGAGCGAAACGGCCGTTCTTGGAGGATTTTTTGCGGTCGTTGAGCACGTTTGGGGAAATTCCGGGTGGCCGGCGGGTTCTGCCGGAGCCCACTGGGAAGTTCTTTTGGAAAAAGAACCAAAACCAAATTCTGAAACGTCCAGCACGCCGTGCACCCCTGCAAGCAGGGGGCGGCGGATCCTAGTGGCCTTCGGCCCATCCCGCCACCGTGCCTGGGTTGTGGGTATGAGGCCTCTTGTATATGTGTTGGGGTGTCGTGGGAAGCCTCTCGGGGGCCCTCTTGGAGGCGGTTTGGGCGCCTCTTGGGGGCCTCTTGGGGCCTCGTGGGGTATCTTTTGGGCCTCTTGGAGGCCTCTTGGGCGCGTCTTGGGCGCCTCATGGGGCCTCTTGGGCCCTCTTGCGGCCTCTTGGGGCCTCCCGGGGGCTTCTCGGGGCTTCTCGGAGCGCTTCTTGGGCCATCTTGGAGCCCTCTTGGGCCGTCTCGGGGCCCTCTTGAAGGCGTTTTGGGCCGTCTTCTGGGAGTCTTGTGTGAGTTTCTTGTGCCGTCTTGGAGCGCTGGAAAGCCGAAAATGCGAGAGAAAGAACTCCTTCAAAACCATATGTAAAGCCGACGATTTTGGCCTCTTGGGGCTCTCTCGGGAGGCCTCTTGGAGCGCTCTTGGGGCCTCGTGGGGCGCTCTTGGGGCCCTCTTGGGCCGTCTTGGAACCATCTTCGGGCACCTTGGAGCACTCTTGGCCTCGGCAATGCGAATACGGTATAATTTGCAAGGGTTTTTGGCTTCGGGGACGCGACTATTGCGTACTTTGCGACGGCTTATTGTCTCGGGGATGCAATCATTACATAATTTTGGGGGGTCGTGGCCTCGGGGACGCGAGCATGGTGTAATTTTCGAAGGGTCGTGGCCTCGGGGACGCGAGTACGGCGTGATTTACATAGGTTTGTTGCCTCTGGGGTGCAGTAACTGTAGTTTACAACGGTTTGTGGTTTCGGGGACGCGAGCGTTGTATAATGTATGTGGGATTCTGGCTTCGGGGGCGCGAATCTCAACTATTTTCAAGTGTCCCACGCCCCCAGGAATTCAGGCAACGCGATTTGGGGGTGGTACATTGCCGGTTTTGGCCCCCCCCCCTCGCGCGGACTTCGACAACTTACAGTAGGAAGCAGAAAGCAGGGCTGTAACATTGGAGACTTGAAACTGCAACTGATACAAAGAGCAGGGCAACCCTGGTGGCCCCACAAAGGGGGCCGGCGGATTTGCTTCGTGCTTGCTTGTCGTTGTTTTCTCTGGCCAGGATGCGAAGATGTAGGTAGTTCCCGGAGTTTCTCAGAGAGTTCTGGGAGACCAGATCTCAGATGCTCGGAAGTTATTTGCACCAAGTGTTGTTCGTATCCTAGCCTCTTCTCATGCTCAGAGGTGGCATCTTGTGTGGCGTGTATGCCATCGGACTGCCGTTTCATTCTTCAGTCGCTGGCATCGCGATGCGACCCTGTGTGACGTAGGTGCAACCAGGACGTCGTCAGCAGCCTCCCACGATCATGCAATGTAGCGTATCGTGTGGATATTGTGATGCTACTTTGGCATCAACGGGCACAAGATGGCTCAAGAGGGCTCCTGGGAGCCTCTGGGGGCTTCCTGGGCGCCTCTTGGGGCCGAGAGCTCGAAACTTCTGTTCGGGTTTGCCCTCTGGGCCCCCTCTTGGGGCCCTCATGGGGCCGTCTTGGAGGCCTCTTGGGCCGTCTTAGGGCCATCTTTGGCAATTTGGGGGCCCTCTTGGAAGCTTTTCGTGCTGTTTGGGAGCGATCTTGGGGCCTCTTGGGCCGTCCAGGGCCGTCGGCAGTTCGAAAAGACGGCGCCGCCAACATCGTCCGACAACCCAAACACAATCAATTCTTCGGGGCCTCGCGAAGTCCTCTTGAAACCGTTCTGGAGCGTCTTGTGCGCTTCTTAGGCCGTCTTGGGACCTACGTGGGCCATCTTGGAACGCTCTTGGCCTGAGGCCGTGGGGCGTGCCACCCTTTTTGGCGCCTCATTGGTCCGTTGGACCAGCGAATTCAAAACCGCTGAGGTTCCGTTCGCGTGGAGGTGATTCCGGCGCGAGCCCGTACGTGAGAACGGTGATTGCCCGTAAGATCCACTGCAGAAGAGCCCAGTCTGGGCCCTGGAGTCGGCGTCACCCCAACATACTCATATTGTATGTGCGTCGCCCCCCCAGGGGCGACGCGCGCACCGAGAAATCTTATAGTATATGCGTCGTCGCGGGCGCTTTCTGGCCACTCCGCTCGGGAAACGATATGCTACAAGATGGGTACATTATATGTTCGGGTCGGACGCGCGCCTCCAAGGAGGACGTATAGTATTAGTATGTCTCTGTGCGTCCCATGGAGGAGACCCCAGTCTGGGCCCTGGTCGGGCCTCTGTCCGGATCGGTTGCTCGTAGCGCGTGGCGGTGGCGCCGCCTGCCCTGGGGCCCCCGAGGTCTGGCGCAGGGCAAGGGCAGCCTCGATATGAAGTGGACGCAGCAGCGAGAAAATATTGCGAAGGCTTTATGGCCGGTGTCGCCGACCCTGAAGACGCCGACGACGAGGACGACGAGGATGTTGAGGAGCAGGTGGCGGAGGACGCTAGGGAGCAGGAGGGGCGAGGAGGAGGAGGTGGAGGAGGAGGAGGAGGTGCGAAGGGGGAGGAGGAAGACGAGGAGGGGGGGAGAGGGACGAGGAGGGGAAGACGAGGAGGGGCGAGAGCAGCGGAAACATATTTTCGAGTTCTGGGGAATCAAGGTTCTGGAAGACCCGTAAGCGACACGAAAGATCTCGGAACGACTTTGTAAGCGAGGGCATTGCCCCATGACAGAGTCCCGTAAGCGAATTTGTATTTTTCCGTAATTGCACAGTTTGCAGCGAGGCGGTTCAGAGTTCATTAACACAATGGCAGAGCATGCATGCCAGTGGGATATCGTGCGCTTGTTTAAACAGTCTTTTCATGGTGTGCACCAGTCCTTTCATGGTGTGCACCAGCTACCTTCTCGTCCTCCTCTTCCGCCTTCTCCTCCACTCGTCCTCCTCCTCCTCCTCTTCCTCCTCCTCCTCCTCCTCTTCCTCCTCCTCCTCCTCCTCCTCCTCCTCCTCCCCCTTCTCCTCCTCCTCCTCCCCTTCCTCCTCCTCCTCCTCCTCCACTTCCCCCCCTCCGTTCTCTCCTCCGTCTCCCTGACTGAGGTTGGGTTCACACCCGCCGAGGCATGGAAGCTCGACTTCTTTTCTGCCTGTGCGACAGGCCATACAAAACGGGTGCGCCCACGCCCACTGAGCAGTCTGAAGGTCGTTCTCTGACAGAGCGTCTTGCTTTTTGGGAGACGCGTCTTGAGGGCCGCAGTCAGGCAGCCTGAAGGAGTGAGAAGAGTCTGTGCACATGCTCGCAGCTTATATGATAGCAAATGTTCGAAAATATGTGTGTGTGTGCACGTTCTGACAATTCTGTGCTGTTTATCTGTGCCCGTTGTAAATATCATGCGTCGGGGCTCGAATTCGGGGCCTGGCGGCTAAGGTGGGTGGCTCCCCCGACCAGAGCTGTCCATTACGCTTTGGAAGCTCTGTGCAAAGGCAAGCATCCTCACTACAGTCGGCAGAAGCAAGGGGGCTCTGTTGAGTGCTGGTCCAGCAGTGCCAGTGCAGTCGAAGGGTCAACAGCTGTCGCATGTCGTCGCCTCGCTTCGTGAAGGGGAGGACGAAGGTCCGCTTATGCCTCCTATTGGCGAGCGCAGTCATAGTGAAGACTCTGATTCACCATGTCGTTGGCCTACGTCCAGGTATAGCCTGGCCCCCCTGGCGCAGCTCTCGTGGAGCGCCTTGCTACACCCTCGGCTCCAGCGTTTGCCCGACTTTCTCCGTCTCGACAGTCTGCGTCCAGCTTGGAGTTTCCTCTTGTGTCGCTCTTGGCCCTGCAGCTGTACCATGCCCTGCTGAAGGTTTTGTACTCAGTGCACGCTATGTGCTATTGCACCTCATTGCGTTGCATCAGTGTCAGCCTGTCCAGGCAGGCATCAGGAGGCGTGGGCGTGAAGCTCAACCCCCACCCCCCAACAACAACTAGTCCTGGCACGAAATATTGTGTCCCCAGGACTTTTCAGAGAGATCCTGTACGCCAGGTCGCAGAGGCGTAACTTCGCCTTATCATATAGGTGTAGTATTGGAGTCTTGTGTGGCGTGTGTGCCATGGGACATCAATGTTTTCAGTCGGTGGCATCGCGAGGTGACCATGTGTGTCGTCAGCGACCTCCCGATATCGTCCTGTGCAGCGTTACGCTGTGCGCCCGCTGCACTCCTCCTCCTCTTCCTCTGCCTTCTGCGGTTAGGTTTACGCCTAGCCAGGCATGAGAGTGTGATTCCTTTTCTGCTTTTGGCAATAAAAAAGACGCGCCCACGCCCATTGAGCCATCTTTGGAGCATTCTGCCGTTGTCGCCGCCGTCGTCGTCGTCGGCGCCGCCGTCGTCGTCGTCGCCGCCGTCTCTGGTATTTCATGGAGCTCCCTTGGGAACCTTTACGTTGGGGCAGATCTTGTATATTCTCTGGACCCTTTTAGACCACCTCTTGCGGCCGTATCGGTGCACCTCTTTGGGACCCTCTTGGCGCTCACTTGGGGTCCTCTTGGGCCCTCTTGGGGCACGTTTGGGATTATCTTGGGGCTCCTTAATGCCCTCTTGGGGCCCTCTTGGGTGCCACATTGTGGGGCTTACCTGAGCCCTCTTGGAGCTTCTCTTGCACACCCCTTGGAGATTATGATGGTGTTGATGATGATGATGATGATGATGATGATGATGATGAGGATGAGGATGAGGATGAGGATGAGGATGAGGATGATGATGATGATGATGATGATGATGATGATGATGATGATGATGATGATGATGATGATGATGATGATGATGATGATGATAACCTTCGCGCACTGATTAACGTTTTCCCGCTTCCGAATACCGTTTCCTGGTACTGAGTTTCTTTTCCTGCTACCGAATTTCGCTATCCCGCTACAACTTTCGCGTCGGATTCGCTGCCGGACTTCGTTTCCCCGCTACCAAATTACACCCTCTCCAATTTGCACCTATTCGCACCTGTCCGACGCGACGGAAAAATATGGCATCCGGTCGCGACCGAAAATCGAGAAGCGCCTAGACCGCTACCGAAAGTAGCCGGTATCGGATGATTTGGGCCCCGATGACCACCCCTCAGGCAGGTAAGGGATCAAAGGGAAGGGCTTCCCTTCGAATCAATTGCGATTGTTTGATTTCCGTTTGGCTGGATCGCTCGAGGAGGCGGAGGGCCCAAGGAAATGGGGGGTGGCGACGGCGATGACGATAACCCAAACGGAAAAACGTACCACACACGCCGACAGGGTCGGCGGATGATAGGTAACGCCTTTTCGGAACGAGAAGCTGACGGTAATTTGTTAACAGAAGCTTTGTAAGGAACACATGCAGAATTATCACACGAGGGGCAACGGGCTCGGGGTTCAAAAAGGCCCATCGGTCAGCGGATTCCATTCTTTAAAATGCGTTTAGCATGAGACATCTTCGAACAAAAGAGATGTTTTCTGCCCGTGGTACTTGAAATGTGGGCACGTTTGCTGCTGAGTGCGTTTGCTACCATGGTGTGGTGTAGCTGCTGGTAGCTGTCGGAGTGTGCTGCCCGTTGCAGTTGCACTGTGGGCACGAATGCTGCTGATTGCGTTTGCTACCATGGTGTGGTGTAGCTGCTGGCTGTTGGAATGTGGGTACGTTCGCTGCGGCACTTCTGCTGTTAAAATATGGTTCGTTGTCTGCCCGTGGCAATCGAAATGTGTGCACGTTTGCTGCTGAGCGCGTTTGCTACCATGGAGTGGCGTACCTGCTGGTACCCGTTGAAATGTGGGTACGTTTGCTGCAGCCCCTTCTGCCATCAAACATTGGTTCGTTTGCTGCCCGTGGCAATTGAAATCTGGGCACGCGTACAGCTGAGTGAGTTTGCTACCATGGTGTGGTGTAGCTGCTGGTAGCTGTCGGAATGTGGGTACGTTCGCTGCGGCCCCTTCTGCTGTTGAAATATGGTTCGTGTGCTGCCCGTGGCAATAGCAATGTGGGCACGATTGCTGCTGAGCGCGTTTGCTACCATGGTGTGGTGTAGCCGCTGGTAGCTGTTGAAATGTGGGTACGTTCGCTGTGGCCCTTCTGCTGTTAAACTATGGTTCGTGTGCTGCCCGTGGCAGTTGCACTGCGGGCACGAATGCTGCTGATTGCGTTTGCTACCATGGTGTGGTGTAGCTGCTGGCTGTTGGAATGTGGGTACGTTCGCTGCGGCCCTTCTGCTGTTAAACTATGGTTCGTGTGCTGCCCGTGGCAATCGAAATGTGTGCACGTTTGCTGCTGAGCGCGTTTGCTACCATGGAGTGGCGTACCTGCTGGTACCCGTTGAAATGTGGGTACGTTTGCTGCAGCCCCTTCTGCCATCAAACATTGGTTCGTTTGCTGCCCGTGGCAATTGAAATCTGGGCACGCGTACAGCTGAGTGAGTTTGCATTGTGGTCACGAATGCTGCTGAGTGCGGTTGCGCGTTTGCTACCTTGGCGTGTTGTATCTGCTGGTAGCTGTTGAAATGGGGGTACCCCATGCGTACCGTCGCGTTGCGTGCAAATCCTTGCGGGCGCGCACGCAAACTCAGAGAATCGACGCTTCCCGTTCTTCTCCAGATAGGTTCCCCAATTGGGCTTTGCAGTAGGAAATTTCACTGCTCTGGAAGACACTGGTGGCTGCGGTGCCCAGTCGCGCCAGGGGTTCCCAGGGTTCCTTGGCTGTGCCTCCTAGCAAGGTCCACCAGACGTAAGAGTGACCTTTCGCCGGGGTGGCCCCTGGTCGAGGCCCAGTGGGGTCCCCCGATCGCCGAGCGCGATGCGACAGTAGCGTCCTGCGCGCTTGTGTCTGGTCCCGCCGCCGGCCTCCCGAAGAGCCGCGTGCCAAAGGGTCCCGCTTACCCAGGGTCACTCGCGCGTGCAGTCGGCAAGGCGGGTCCCCCTTTCCTTTCTTCACGTTGGCGTTCCTCGGGGTTCCCAGGGTTCATCAAGGTTCCCCAGGCCCCTTTGGCATTGTCTCTCCTCACGTTGCTGAAGAGTCAGTCTGCCTCCCTCGCGCTCCTCGGGGGTCCTTGCTTCCCCAGGTCGCTTCGGTCTTGTTCCCTTACTGCTTTGGAGGGCCGGCATTCCTCGGGTTCCCCGGTTTTGCTAGTCTGGTCGCAGAGCAATGAGTAGACAGGTTAGCGCGGCTTAAATGTTCTTCCTCTTGTACCTCCTCTTCCTCAGCACTTTGTACAACTCCACACATAGAGCACTCTTGCGACATTGTTTCACCATTGGCGAATCCCCAGCGCCCACCTGCAGTGCCCCCGCAGCACCTCGATTGCAGGCCGCTTGTCTTGTCCGCTTGTCCAATTGTTCCTAATCTGATTACTGCAGTGCTTTTGAACCAAGGCCAAGCAATACCAAACAACGTATAGAAATGCCAAGCAATACAAAGCAATGCGCAGCAGTGCCACGCAAAGCAAGGCAACGCAAAGCAAAGCCAAGCGATGCCAAGCCACGCAACGTAATGCAATGCAGTTCGAAGAAACACCATACAACGCAAAGCAGCGCCAAACAACACACATCAAAGCCAAGCAATGCAGGCAATGCCAACCAATGCCAGGAAATGTCAAGCGATGCCAAGCCCAGCCAAATAATGCCAAGCAGTACAAAGCAACGCCAATCAACGCAAATCAATTCAAATTTATGCAATTCCGAGCAAGGAAATATAATGCCATGCAGTGCCAATGCCAGCAATGGCCAGACGACGGCGCATCGTACTCCACGCCCCCGATGCTCTGGTAGATGCTCTGGAGCCAACCTGGATGCGATGGCGCTGTAATCTTCTTGCTCTCCTCAAGCTTGCTCCAGCCCTCGTACTTCTCCCTGATGTGCGACAACACGACGCGGTACTGGTAGGTGATGTTAGTCACAGTGTGATCAGTGCTCTCGTAGTTCTTCGTCTGCATGGAGCCCTTGAAAACCTCGACGTTGTCCGAACTCGCGGCCAGCCGTTTTACTACTACCTCGAAGTCTTTCTGAAGAAAGTTACCACCACGTGGATCCAACCGAATCATGCTGTGCAGCTCTTCCTTGAATTTAGACATCGCCTCGATGTCTATGCGTTTCTTCATGTCCACGCTCGGGTAATTCCAGCCTCCATGAATGAGATGGCCGTGGAACCCATCCTTCAGGATTTCGTGGAGCGCGTCCGCTGCGTTTCCTGGGTACCAGGCTTCCACGCCAACCATATCGCCTGGCAAGTTCGATCCCGAGGGCCGATTATCCGAGCAATTGCTCGAGCCAAAACGGCTATGGTGAAGATGACATGGGCACGCCAACAATCACGGAGGGACACATATGTTTTTGATCGTAACGTTTCGCTTTTGGGCGCTGGGGGGGGGTGGCAAGGGTTCTGGGATGTTCAGTGAGCCATCAACAGATCTTGAGGTTAGGGGTTTTGGATTTCTTGGTTCTTCGGGTCTTGGTGGGTCTGGGAATTTGGGGGGTGGAGTTAGGGCGCTGGGGGGAGTGGGGTCTGAAAGAGAACGTTTCAGGGGCGGAAGTTGCAACGCTGGATGGCGGGCTTCGCGAGTCGGAACGGCAGCACGAGTCGAGAGGTAAGGGGGGGATGGGTTTGGGCGTAGGGCGGCGGCAGTGCGAAAGACGGAAAGAGTAAAGCTCAGGCGGGCGACGAGGGGGGGGGCAGGATGGAGGAGGAGGAAGATGAGTGAGCGAAGAAGGTGGGCGAAGACATGTCTGAGTTGAAAGAGGAGGAGGAGGAGGTGGAGGAGGAGGAGGGGGAGGAAAACAGTGGACAGGAGGAGGAGGAGGAGGAGGAGGAGGAGGAGGAGGAGGAGGAGGAGGAGGAGGAGGAGTTTTGTTCCCCGCTACCGAACACAAGAGCGCAAACGCACGTGCGATAACACGCACGCGAAGATCGACAGCCACCGTGGCCACCCGCAAGCAGCCGCGTACAAACAGTGAAAGGGCGCGACACTCCCATGCACCGAAACTATCCTGGTGGACGTCAGACCTGACCTCCTCACGTGCAAAATGCGGAGGGGTGCACAAAGATGTGGAGCTCAAGCTCAAGATGTGGATCCACCGATCCTGATCCAGAGGATGTGGATCTAGGCATTCGTGCGGAATCCTCAGAAAAGGATCGGAAGTCCTGCGGATGCCAAGCAAAGCCGCTTGGGAAACGTTCCCCTGATTGGACTTGTCCGAGCTTGGACTAGGGCTCGAAGCAAAGGTAACCCGTCAGAGTGAGAGGGGCGGCAGAAGAGAAGCCAAAGAGCGGCAAGCGCCGCAGGGAGCTCCTCCTCCTCCTCCTCCTCCTCCTCCTTCCCCCTCCTCCCAGCTTCTCACCCAGGCCAAGGTCCTCTTCACGAGTCTGTCTACTGCAGGTCGGCTTGTGCAGTGGTCTGGGATTGTCTGGCGTCGCACAGGCCTGCACTGCGTTCACGTCCGATGCGTCGAGATCCAGTGGTCGCACTCCCCCCTCACCGCTGCCCTTTCTGCTCGAGCTGCGCCGCCGAACTGCCGCCTGTCGCGACAGGATGAGCAGGTCAATGCCGGTGCAGCCGATGACCCCGGACGCCCCCGCGCGCGAGGCTTCGGAAGGCGGGGTGCCCGCCAGGACCCGAAGAAGAAGAAGAAGAAACATAAGAAGAAGAAGAAGAAGAATAAGAAGAATAAGAAGAAGAAGAAGAAGAAGAATAATAATAATAAGAAAAAGAATAATAATAATAAGAAGAAGAAGAAGAAGAGGAAGAAGACAAATAAGAAGAAACACATCATGAACTCAAGCTTTCGGGGCTCCTCGCAGGTTTCTTGAATCGGCGCTGGCCCCTGGTCCCCATACTCCTGTCGCGCGCCAGGGGCGGCGCCGGAGGCGTTGTGAGGGGGGCCCAGCGCAGATCCAAGAACTCTGCGCGGAGCCACGAAAGCTTGTGTTCATGCCATGTCCTCTCCTTATGTCCCCCCTCTTTGTTAATTTAAGCTTCGCGCGGCCCGCTTAGCTTCGACCGGAAGAGGTGCGCTCTCGACCTGCGAATCAAAAATTGTATTCATGCCGTGGGTCAGTTTCTGGTTCATTTTTGGCCAGTTTGCTTGCACGGAAGGGTGGGGGGGGGGCGCGTGGCGAGGCCCGAAAGGAAGTCTGGACGGCACGACGCAGGCCCAGACCTCGCTTGCACGCCTTCCTGGCCCTCGCGTTGCGCCTCCAACAGGCTGCGGAGGGGGAGGGGTGGGGGGTGAGATGCTGTGCGAGGAAGCGCGCGCGAGCCTGCAGAAAACAATCTCCTGGCGACGGAGCACGCCGAGTCTGCACGGCAGCGGGACCCGCTGCAACTCCGCGCGCCGGCATTCGGCGCAGGGCGGGTGGAGGCAACGGCAGCTCAGGATCGGCCCCCGGACCCCTCCTGGGGCCCGACCGCGCCAGTTTCCCGAGCTGCGCCCAGCCGTGGCGACGAGGTGGCCCCCCGAAGGCCGACTGGCATTGCCCCAACCCGCCCCCCTCGCGAAAGACCGCTGGAACCTTACTCAAGGCAGGAAAAACCACCTGGACCCGATCATGGCATTTACTAGCCGGCCTTGGGCGTTCACTAAACAGCCCTGACCTGTTTGATTCTGTCTTTGGGTCCGTCTACTAAACGACTTCGCGCATCGGGGTGATAATTATGGGGGGGGATTCACTTTGACTGCCTTGAAGCTGTCCTCTCCACTGCTCGTGCAAACATCCCACCCTCACACCCGCAACTCGGTCGCAAGACCTCTTAAGACCGTGACGGTAGGTACCAAATGGGACTTGGGCAACGACACCGACGCCGACGACGACAGCGACAGCGACGACGACGACGCCGACGACGACTACGACGACACCGACGACGACTCCGACGACGTCGACGACGACGACAACGACGACGATGACGACGGCCATGACGACGACGACGACGTCGACGCCGACGCCGACGACGCCGACGACGACGGCGACGACGACGGCGACGACGACGACGCCGACGAGGGAGGAGGGAGGACGGCGACGACGACGACGACGACCACGACGAGGAAGGAGGAAGGACGGCGACGCCGACGACGACGACGGGGGAGGAGAGCACACGACGACGACGGCGACGAGGGAGGAAGGATAATGACGACGACGACGACGGACGACGACGACGAAGAGGACGACGAACGACGACGACGGTCATGACGAGGAAGGAGCGAGGACGCCGACGCCGACGACGACGACGACGGGAGGAGGGAGGACGACGACGACGACAACGATGGCGACGATGGCGACGAGGGAAGAGGGACGACGACGACGACGACGATGGACGACGACGGACGACGACGAGGGGGTGGAGAGCTCGGGTGAACAAGACGTGAGTCGAGAGCGTCTGGACGCCGACGACGCCGACGACGACGACGAGGGAGGAGGGAGGACGACGACGGGAACGACGACGACGACGGTGACGACGACGCCAACGACGACGACGACGACGACGGCGCCGACGACGACGACGACGACGACGAGAAGAATTTCGGCATCCGCTCGCGGCGGCCGCGCGCATGTGCCCCACATGGTGTTTTTTTACAAGGGATTGTGGCCGAGGCAAGCGCGCGACCGATGTCAAAGGAGTTCGATGCGCGCGCATAGGTTGCTCGCATGACCGACATGTTGAAACACTATTGTTTTTTTGGGTTCGGGAAGCGCGAGCGGGTAGACATTTTGATTTTTGTTGCAGATTTGTTTCCAGGAAATATGGCACGATTCGTGTGATTTCATGAAGCTCGGTTTTGACATGGTTGAAAACACCGTGTGTTTGGAAGGATTTCGACATGCGCGCGCGGCGGCCGCGCGCATGTGCCCCGCATGGATTTTTTTACAACGGGTTGCGGACCTGGCAGGCGCACGACCGATGTTGAAGGCGTTCGACACGCGCCCATAAGTTCCTCGCATGACAGACATGTTGAAAAACAATTGGTTCGGAAATCGCGCGCGGGTAGAATTTTTGATTTTTGTTGCAGATTTGTTTCGAGGATGTCTGATACGATTCGTGTGATTTCATGAAGCTCGGTCCTGGAATCGTTGAAAACACAATGTTTTTGGAAGGATTTCGACCTGCGCGCGCGGCGGCCGCGCGCATGAGCCCCGCATGGTATTTTTTACAAGGGATTGTGGCCCTTGCAGGCGCGCGACTGTTGTTGAATGAGATCGACGTGCGCGCGAAAGTTGGCCAAGAAGCCCGAGTTGAGAGGAGTGTTGAAGAACCATTGGTTTTTGAAGGATTCGGCAAGAGCGCGCGGGCAGATTTGTCAGAATTTTTGGGTGAGAAGCTCGTCTGTTTTCATAGGTTTTGTTGAAGCGCGATGTTGAAATTGTTGGACACACAGTGTGTTTGGAAGGATTTCGGCATGCGCGCGCAGCGGCCGCGCGTATGTGCCCCGATAGTATGTTTTACAAGGGATTCGCGAACAAGTACTATGTTGGAACAAGAAATGTCACCGTATAGTATTTTTTGGAAGGGGAACCGCGGGGGGACCGATACCGGCCTGGCTGGGATAGTATGAATTCACATGTCGGATGGGCATTGGGTCAGAATCATCTGTGTTTTGCATCGGTTCCCGGGGAGTCGATAAGCCCGGGGGGGGCAGGGCGGTAGAACCTATTTCCTTTGCAGGATAATTTTCTACTCTCTACACAGCAATCATGACAGCAACAGGTAAGTGTGACTCACCGAGCGCGTTCCACTACTCGCAAAGCGACTACTCGCAAAAGTGCGAACAAACCCACGCTCGCCTCGATGTAAGATGAGTGCAAATCCCCCGCGGTGGATCCATGCCATTCGCGAGTAGTGACTGCGAGTAGTGGAACGCGCTTGCCCAGTGACAACACCTGCCCTGCCCCAGACATCCGACGTCTCGATTTTTTTCGAGACACGGGCCCCCGACCTCCCGACCACTTCCCCGGGACCGGCTTCTCGTCCTGGGTCGTTTCTTGACGCTCCCGGGGCCTGGCGGCGGCCGCGAGAGGCCGAAAACCGAGAGAGAAACCTCCGTTTCGATTTCTACGAGGCGCCCGATGTTTGGGGCTGCTGTGCCCCCTCCCCCCGAGGACGGCGGCGCCCGAGCCCGCCTCGCTCCTGCGCCTGCGGCTGCGCCCCTGGGCGCCGGCCGCCTCGCCGAGCGGCACCAGGCGACGAGATCTGGACACGTCCGCGGTCCCCTGGCTGGGCCCCTCCTGCACCCCCCCTTCGAAATCGAGCGCGAGCTTTTATCCAAGACCCCAGAGATCCAACGCCTTGACAAATTCAAGACGCAGGTTTTTCGCAATCTTCGGCCTCAAGGGGCCCTCGTTGGGCCCCGGGACCTTCAAAAAACGACGCACGGTGAAAAACCGGTCCTGGGGAACGGGTCGAGACCTCCTGGGGCGGCGTACTGAGAAAATCACGACGTCGGATCTGTGGGACCCTCGCCCCCGAATTTCAATACCGACGGGCGCGCGCAGCGCGGCCCGCGAGGGCAACAAAAGTTGCAGTCGCCGGTATCGGCGTCAACCGTGAAATTGGGGGTCCGCGGGCGTCGCCACGTCGTTGGAAAAAGTGCGTTTGAGAGGAGGGGTGTGGGCCCAGGAGCTATGTATACGCCCTCGTGGCCAAGCCGGAAGGGCGTGGCGCAAACACCGCTGCTGGGCTCTGGATGGGCCTGGCCAGGGAGCAGTGGATACAGTCAACCCGTATGGTGAGTATGAGCAACTCTCCAAGGTTACCCTTGCATCCTTCCCCTTCGGCCCATCCTTGGCCGCTTTCGCGTGGGAAGGCGACTCAAGCAGATTGGGATCCGAAATTCCAAACATGCTTCTCTTCAGCGACCGACCCAGACATCCGACGTCTCGATTTTTTCGAGACACGGGCCCCCGACCTCCCGACCACTTCCCCGGGGACCGGTTTCTCGTCCTGGGCGTTTTCTGACGGTCCCGGGGCCCGGCGGGGGGCTCGAGAGGCCGAAAACCGAGAAAAACCTCCGTTTCGATCTTTGCAGCGACCGATGTGCACAGATCTCGTCGCCCTGCAGCACCTGGCCCCTGGCGGGCGGCCTCCTCCAGCGGGCCCGCCACGTCCCAGCGGACCGCGCTGGGCCCGCCCCGCTGGCCGCGGCTCCTCGGGAGCACCCGCAGAACAACAAAAAAACGGTGCGGTGGCCGAAGCCGTGTGGTTCAAGCAGTGGCGAAGCGTCCTAGCTCGCCTACAGGCCTACCAACATCATGTTCTAAATACTTTTTGTGGTCTCCACGAACTGTTTTTAGAACACTTCTGGCTGGCTAGTGTTCTAAGAACACTGCTTTTGTTCTTAGAACATGTTTGGGTTGTAAGAGGATTTCGTGGTAGGCCTATAGGAATGCCGGGACGGTATGTCCCTGCTCAAGTGGCGTCAGTGCACAGACATCGGGCGTCTCGTAGAAATCGAGTCGGAGGTTTTTCTTGGTTTTCGGCCTCTCGCGGCCCTCGCCGGGCCCCGGGACCGTCAGAAAACGACCCAGGACGAGAAACCGGTCCCGTGGAAGTGGTCGGGAGGTCGGGGGCCCGCGTCTCGAAAAAATCGAGACGTCGGATGTTTGGGTGTCGCTTCCCTGGGGCAGCGGTGAGGGACCCCTGGCTCCGAATCCGGCGTGCTCTGGGCGATTCCGCAAGTAGGGCGGACATGTTCTCCCTTCAGGCTCCTTTGGTGGCGATTCCCACCCTGCTTTGCCGTCGCCGTTTTCGCCATGCTTGTGCAGAGATGTCCGCTCTACCTTCTTGCGGCGGACATTTCCGCCCTATTTTTCTGCATCGTTTGTGGTGCCTTTCCGACAGAGCTTCAATCGGAAAATCAACCAAAGTATGGCGGATTTGGAGTCAGGGTGGCCGAAGCCGTGTGGTGTCGGCGTCGCTTCTCAGCGGCAGCGGTGGGTGGGGGACAGGCGTACTACGGTCGTGCCGAGGTGCCTAGAACGTCGAGTTCGTCTCGGGAAGGGTACCTGGTGTTCTTCTTGTTTGTTGGACGTTCTTGTACATCCTGGGGTGAGGGTGCCCTCGGATGCTCCGCGTGTTGTGGCAGGCGGAGGGTCCCATGTTCTTGAAGGATGTTCTTCTGTCCGAGGTCCGGTCGTGCTATGCCTGTCCTCCTAGGACAGGCATGCTAGGGGGCAGCAACGGAGGTGACATGCGTACCATGCCTGGAGCGTGTTTCTTAATTGCTTGGGGCATAATGAGCATTATAGCCCCCGGCCCGAACATCATGCTCAGTATCGCCAAACATCTGGAAACGCGCTCCTGCCCCCCTACGACAGGTATGCTGCGGGGCAACGGTGGGGGGGACAGGCATACCGTGCCTGTCCCCCTGGGGCAGGCATATCAGGGGGCAGCGGTGGGGGGGACAGGCATGCTGGGGAGGGGGGGACAGGGGGGGGTCGATGTGGATAGGGGCCCGATGGCCCCACCCCTCCCAGGAGTATGGGGATTTGCCATCATGGTCCTACCGCCGATCTATCGGCCATGTATCTCCGATTCCAGGTCGAAGTTTCCCCCCCTTTGCCTATCCCTCCCTCACCGATGCCCCTCGGTTTAATGTAATTCACGCTGCGCGTATCTCCACCAGCCTCCACCGGGAGAGCGCGAAGATAGTCGCGAATCGCAGGAGGAGGAGCAGGAAGAAGTCAGCGACGACCTTGCCGACCGTCCAACACAACCCACTGGCAACGCGACCTCTTGGCACACCCAGCCGCCTCGGATTCCAACGGGCTCTGCGACGGTTAGTCGCCGCCACTGGGAAGGATGTGATGATAGTCGCGAGTCGCAGGGTGAGGGGCAGGGAAAAGACAGAGAGGACTTGGCCTTCCGTCCAAAACAACCAGCTGGCAATACGACCCCTGGGAACACCCAGCCGCCTCGGATTCCAACCGACTCTGCGATGGTCGTTCATCCACACCGGGAAGATTGCGAAATGGGTCGCGAGCCATAGGACAAAGGGCAGGAAGAAGACAGAGAGAACCCTGCCGACCGTCCAACACAACCCGCTGGCAACACGACCCCTGGAAACACCCAGCCGCCTCGGATTCCATTAGCCTCTGCGACGGCCAGTCGCCTCCACTGGGAAGAGTGTCAAGATTGCCGCGAGTCGCAGGGTGAGGGGCAGGGAGAAGACAGGGAGGACCTTGGCCTTCCGTCCAAAACAACCAGCTGGCAATACGACCCTTGGGAACACCCAGCCGCCTCGGATTCCAATTGCCTCTGCGACGGTCAGTCGCCTCCACCAGAAAGTTTGTGAAGATAGCCGCGAGTCGCAGGGTGAGGGGCACGGAGAAGACAGAGAAAACCTTGCCGACCAGATTCTTCGACATGCGACGGTTAGTCGCCTACACCGGGTGGATTGCGAAATGGATCGCCTCCACCTGGAAGAGCGCGAATATAGTCGCGAATCGCAGGAGGAGGAGGAGGAGCAAAACAAAGTCCGGGAGGACCTTGCCGACCATCCAACACAACCCACGGTCAGTCGCCGCCACTGGGAAGAATGTGATGATAGTCGCGAGTCGCAGGGTGAGGGGCAGGAAAACAGAGACGACTTGGCCTACCGTCCAACCCAACCAGCTGGCAATACGACCCTTGGGAACACCCAGCCGCCTCGGATTCCAACAGACTCTGCGATGGTCGTTCATCCACGCCGGGAAGATTGCGAAATGGGTCGCGAGCCACAGGACAAGGGGCAGGAATCATATAAGAAAAACCATGCCTAGTGTCCAGCACAACCCACTGGCGACACGACCCCTGGGAACGCCCAGCCGCCTCGGATTCCAAGGGGTACTGCGATGGTTAGTCTCTTTCACCGGGAAGGGTGCGAAATAGGTCGCGAGCCGCACGAGAAAGGGGCAGGGAAAATACAGAAGACCTTGCCTACTGTTCAACACAACCCACTGGCGACACGACCCCTGAGGACACCCAGCCGCCACGGATTCCAACAGACGCTGCGACGGTCAGTCGCCTCCACCGGGAAGAGTGTGAAGGTAGTCGCGAGTCGCATGAGGAAGGGCAGCCCTCCGCTGGGGAGGAGACCATCGAGGAGGCCATCGAGCAGCCTTCCCCTGACGAGCGGGACAACGAAGCCATCGTTCAGCTGGTTTCCAGGAGTCTTTTCGCCCCTATTCGTCCTCCTTCACCTGCCAGCGACTCGCTACGGGCGGGCGCCTCTACAATCAGCCACGGGGCAACCCCTGCATCCCTGCAAAGCGCGCCAGACCCCCCCCGCTCGGGTGGGGACGGGAATTCGACTGCCGAGACGGGCCGGCAGCCCAACTGGGGGGCATCCTTGACGCGTCGGACTGGAAATGGGTGGGCGCCCAGGCTGTTCGCCGATCGCCAGCGTCCAGGACCACGGGGCTCCCGCACTGGAAGGCCGATGGTCGTTCACATTCGCCGGGAAAATTGCGACATGGGTCACGAGCCACAGGAGAAAGGGCAGGGAGAAGACAGAGAGGACCTTGCCGACCGTCCAACGCAACCCACTGGCAACGCGACCTCTGGGAACACCCAGCCGCCTCGGATTTCAATAGCCCCTGCGACGGTCAGTCGCCTCCGCCGGGAAGAGTGTGAAGATAGCCGCGGGTCGCAGGGTGAGGGGCAGGGAGAAGACAGAGAGAACCTTGCCGACCGGATTCCTCGAGATGCGACGGTTGGTCGCCTACGCCGGGTGGATTGCGAAATGGATCGCCTCCACCTGGAAGAGCGCGAATATAGTCGCGAATCGCAGGAGGAGGAGGAGGGGCAGGAAGAAGACCGGGAGGACCTTGCCGACCATCCAACGCAACCCGCTGGCAACGCGACCTCTTGGCACACCCAGCCGCCTCGGATTCCAACGGGTTCTGCGACGGTCAGTCGCCGCCACCGGGAAGAATGTGATGATAGTCGCGAGTCGTAGGGTGACGGGCAGGGAGAAGACAGAGACGATTTGGCCTACCGTCCAACACAACCAGATGGCAATGCGACCCCTGGGAACACCCAGCCGCTTCGGATTCCAACAGACTCTGCGATGGTCGTTCATCCGCATCGGGAAGATTGCGACATGGGTCGCGAGCCACAGGACAAGGGGCAGGAATCCTATAAGAAAAACCATGCCTACTGTCCAACACAACCCACTGGCGACACGACCCCTGGGAACACCCAGCCGCCTCGGATTCCAATAGCCTCTGCGACCGCCAGTCGCCTCCACCAGGAAGAGTGTGGAGATAGTCGCGAGTCGCATGAGGAAGGGGCCCGCCGCTGGGGAGGAGACCATCGAGGAGACCGTCGAGCAGCCTTCCCCCGGCGAGCGGGACAACGAAACCATCCTTCAACTGGTTTCGAAGAGTCCTTTCGCCCCCACTCGCCCCCCCTCCCCTGCCAGCGACTCGATGCGGGCGGGCGCCTCTACAATCAGCCACGGGGCAACCCCTGCATCCCTGCAAAGCGCGCCAGACCCCCCCCGTTCGGGTGGGGGCGTGAGCTCGACTGCCGAGACGGGCCGGCGGCCAAACCGGGGGGCATCCTTGACGCGTCGGACGGGAATTGGGTGGACGCCCAGGCTATCCGCCGATCGCCGGCATCCAGGACCGCGGGGCTCCCACGTTGGAGGGCCGCTCTATAGAGCCCGGGTCCACGACTCCCAGTGGGAACCCCGCGGCGTGTCACCGAACGAGGTGGCCGTGCAACGCGCTGCCCCTGGCACCGCGCGCGCTTTCGACCCGCGTCGGCGCGACCATCGAACCTGCGTCGCCTTCCTGACCTCACTTCGCAGCCGCAGCTGGGATGTTCGGGCCATGAGCGACTCATTGGGCTTGGGTATCGACTGTGCGCGTGCGCGTGGACAACACCTGTGACATCGCGTCTGCGCGAACAGGGGGCGCCAGGCACCCCCGCGAGACGGTTGGGATCTCGCGAGCGCCGACGCTGGCCGCGCGCAGTAGGGTGGGGGTGCTCTGGGCACGACTGGGAGGAGGAGCCGTGCAACCGAGAGCCCATGGACCGCGAAACGGTTCGACAGTAACGCCGAGTGTGGGGCGCCACCCAGTTTCGCTGAGATGCGGTTTTGACAGCGCACCGGTTATGTGGATTGGCAGCCCACCGCGGTTGTCCCTGTCTGCGTCAACTGCTCGAGTCCCTCTCATGCATCACTTCGTGGCTGGGGTTGCCGCCCGTGCCGCTGTCGGGTGGTACTCCGCCAGCTTTGTTCTCGCGACGAGTATCGCGCCGGTGCTGATGTCCGAAAGGGTTCAGTGGGCTCCGATGCTCGCGTCTCCTGCTTCCTTTTGCCGCAGCGGTTAGCTGCCACAGCGGGTTTCCTACCGTGCCTGGCGTGCAGTTCCCCTCCTCTCCCTCGTTTCACTGGGTTTATCCCGCGCGGCTGGGGCTGCCGCTCATGCCGTTGTCTGATGGTGCTCTGACAGTCTGAATTCCATGCAGGGTTTACACTGGGAGTGGGCGGTCAGGTGGCCCCTGGCCTGCTCCTGGCTGGTGTCCGCTCCACTGGTGACCGGGAGGGTTCCGTGAGGTCTCGCTTCGAATTCCATGCAAGGATCGCACTGGGGATGGCCGGTCAGGTGGCCCCTGACCTGCTCCTGCTTGGTGTCAGCGTCCAGTGGGGACCGTTTGGGTTTCGTGGGGGCTCGCTACGCTGCCGACCTCTGCGGTGCAAGGACTTTGGCATGCGTGGCTCTGTGCGCCCGTCGGCTGCTTTCTCCTTTGTGGGCTTCGCGTTCGAAATGTGCCACCGTGTACAAACTAGAGGATCTGCCGCTTGCAGTCCTGTCAGTGGCGAGGTTGCCCCCTCTTCATTCCGGCGCTGACACGATGCTGTTGTGTCCCCCACGGCACGGACGTCGTCCTGGAGTGCCTGTCGGACCTGCTCGTTTTTGTCGGACCCAATGCCGACTCATACCGGGTGATCGGCCTCTGCGTGTACATGGTCGCGCTGCCGCGCAATTGTGGCTGCGCCTATTTGACGGTCGCCAACGGGATTACCGCGCCGCCGGGTTGGGGCTGTCGTCTCTGGTCCTCCTGAGTGGCTGCCCGCGCGCTCGCTTCGCTTGCCTCTCTCTTTTCTTGCTGCCTAGTCGCGGCCCGGCTATGTTCGGGCGGCTTTCGACTTGCTTCGCAAACCCGCAGACCAAAAAATATCCCCACCAGCTCTCTTCCTCCTCTTCCTTTTGCTCCAGCGGTTCGCTGACTCCCCCTCCTGTTTCACTGGGGCGTTCCCTCGCGGCTAGGGTTGCCGCCAATACTGCTGTCGGATGGTGCTCCGCCAGCTTTGTTCTCACGCAAAAGTATTGCACTGGGAGTGGGCGGTGAGGTGCCCACGGGCTGCCTTAGGCCGGCGCCCCCCCCACTGCTGATGACCGAAAAGGTTCAGTGGGGTTCCGATGCTCGTGTCTCTCTTCTTCTCTCCCCCTCTCCTTCCGCGTGTGTGCCTGGCGTGCACTTCCTTTCCTCCCCTCCTGCATCCCAATGCCGCAGCGGTTAGCTGCCACACCGGGGTGCCTACCGTGCCTGGTGTGCAGTTCCCCTCCTCTGCCTTCTTTCACCGGGTTTATCCCGCGCGGCTGGGGTTGCCGCCAATACCGTTGTCTGATGGTGCTCTGACAGCCTGAATTCCATGCAAGGATCACACTGGGAGCGGGCGGTCAGGTGGCCCCTGGCCTGCTCCTGGCTGGTGTCCGCTCCACTGGTGACCGGGAGGGTTCCGTTCGGTCTCGCTTCGAATTCCATGCAAGGGTCACACTGGGGATGGCTGGTCAGGTGGCCCCTGGCCTGCTCCTGTCTGGTGTCGGCCTCCACTGGTGACCGAAAGGGTTCAATGGGGTCTCGATACGCTGCCGACCTCTACGGTGCAAAGACTTCGGCATGTGTGGCTCTGTGCGCCCGTTGGCTGCTTTCTCCTGCAAGGACTTCGCTTTCGACATGTGCCACTGCTGTACAAACAAGAGGTACTGCCGCTTGCAGTCCTATTTATATGTGACGAGGTTGCCCCTCTTCACTCTTGCGCTGACACAGTGCAGTTGTGTCGCCTACGGCACGGACGTCGTCCGGGTGTGCCTGTTGGTCCTGCTCGTATCTGACGGGCCTTGTGCCGATTCACACCGAGTGATTGGCCTCTGCGTGTTTATGGATGCGCCGCCGCGCCATTTTGGCTGCGCTGATGGTTGCCGCCGGGATCTCCACGCCACCGGCTTGGGAGTTTCGTTTCTGGCTTTTCTTTTGAGTGGCTGGCTGCCCGCGCGCTCGCTTCGCTTGCCTTTCTTGTCTTGCTTCCTAGTTGCGGCCCGGCTGTTGTTCGGACGGCTTTCGACCTGCTTCGCGTGCAGACCAAAAAGTATCCCCACCAGCCTCGCTGCCTGTTAGCTGTAGCTTTGGACGGCGCGCAGCCCCTGCGCTTGCGCTAGCGAACAACAATTATCCCCACCAGCCCATTCAAAAACCCTGCCCACGAGAGGTGACGGGAAAAGGGACGAAGGGACACATCCAGGGAAACAAAGCGAGCAACCAGGATGAACCGAGAGATATCTGGGAGCAAAGGGGTGGCCTCGGAAAACCTCTTCGGGCCATCCCCGGGGGCCGCGTGGGGGCCAGGGACGGAGGATGAGGAGGAAAAGGAGGTGGAGGGATCCAAAGAGTGTGATCCTTGGTGCTTCTGCTGCTGGTGGTGCTGCTGATGTTGTTGCTGCCTCTGCTGGTGCTGCGGCTGGTGCCATGGAAGGCCTGTTGGGGCCATTTAGGAGAACATCAAACAACACATGGGGGGTCTTCGATGTCGGCCCCTTCCCAGGAGCCCTCAACATCGCCTCTTGGAGCTCTCCTGGGGCCCTTTGGGAGGTTGGAGCTCTCGTAGGGCTCTTTTAGGGATCTTTGGGCCCTCTTGGGGCCCTCTTGGGGCCCTCTTGGGGCTCTCCTGGGGCCCTCTTGGGAGCCCTGGAAGGCCTCGTGGGGCCATCTTGAAGGCCATCGATCAAAGGAGGACATGTTTTTCGTTCAGCCCCCCCCCAAAGAGGCCAACATGGGGCCAAAACCTTCGTACAACCAATGATTTTGGCGCCCAGAGGGCTGGTGGTGCAACGTTCGGCCCCCCCCCAAAGAGGCCAAAATGGTGCCAAGGCCCTGGCACCTCGCCGAGGCCGTTTTGGACGCCCTGACACCTCGCGGGGCCCCCAAAAAGAGTCCAGGGGGGGAAGGGAGGGTAAACCCTTCCCCGTAGGGGAAGAGGGTTTTTTTTTGAAGAGGGAAGAGGAATCTCGTTAGACCACCTGTCGCCGAAAGGGCTGGTGGGATTATGTCGATACCCACAAGGCCATGTCACCTCACAGATCGCTCCGGCTTGGAATGTGGGGCAGACACATGAGGCCTGGGGTTCCCGCCGTGATTCCCTGCGATGTCGCAATTATTTGGCAACGTCGGATCTCAGTCAGTATCGTTTAACCGATCCCCACCCCCATTGAGCCATGGTACCTCCGCCACAGCATCCCACCAACCCAGTTGGGGATATAGGCCCCTCGAAACCCGAAAGGAAGAGCCTTATCCACATCCAGGGGGGCAAATCGGCCAGTGGGGACCAGGCCGCGCCAGTGGGGATGGGGATCGGTTAGACCGTGCTCAGGGTGAGCCAGAGGGGATCCGGAGTGCTCGGACGTTTTCGTCAATTTTCTGGCCTCGGGATGCGTTCCAGCAGCTGCGCCTCGCCGGGAGCGTCCAGGGGGGGGGCCCAGATCGCCCCGAGCGGCCGCCAGAGGCCCGAGTTCATTTATGCCCGGGAAGCGAAACCTTCGGAGGAGGGCTGGTGTGGTGGTCATCGTTTTTTTGATTCACTGTTTTGCCGATCGGCGCGGGCCTTCGAACCTCCCTCCCTCCCCCCCCCCTTGGAGTGGATCTTGGCTGCTTTTAGGCGCCTGTTTCGAGCAGGCGGAGTCTCCCCCCCACAGGACGCACTGTCGCAAACAGTCGCACTGAGCAGAGGTCTGGAGCCAGACCCCCCCCCCTCCCCCGCCCCTCCGCCCAATGTCGAAACGCCGAATAAAAAAACGCTCACTTGGTGGATCAGTGTTGGAGGCCTGAAAATGGGCACCAACACCAACACAGGGTGTTGCCTCCACAGGGAGAAGATGATCCTAGATTTCGGTGTTGGTGGTAATTTTGCAGCACCTTGGAAGCCAGAACATTACCACCATCACCGAGATCAGGATCTTCTTCCCTCGGTGGAGACACACCGCCGATATTGGTGTTGGTGTCAACCTCTAGGCCTGCGACAGTGGGGCTTCTGGGGTGACCGTACTTTTTTCGGACTCGGGTCGCTCTCCGCGGATGCCCCGGGCAGCTGGGGCCTCCACGGTCCCAAAGCAGTGCGGCCACGGAGGGGGTTCCGAGGCCACTGCACGGTCTGCCACCGCACCGCTCTTCAGCCACGCGCAGAGGGGGGGTAAGGGGGAGGCAGGAAGGCCTCTGAGAAGCACCCCTGCTTCTCAGAGGGCGCGGGCCCTGTCTGAAGATGCAGGGCCAGCGCCTTCTGAGAAGCAGCCTCCTGCCAAGAAGCCTTCCCCCCCCCCCCCCGTTCTGCTCCTCCTCCTCCTCCTCCTCCTCCTCCTCCTCCTCCTCCTCTGGGACCCCCAAGGCTCCGGCGCCGCCCGCCGCCCCCCGGAGCCCGGGAGCGTTTGCCCGCCCGCGCGGCTGGAAGGTCTCGTCGCCCCGCCCGGCGCCCGACCTGGACACGCTGCTTGTCGAGGTGCGCGCGAGCGAGGACTCCCTACAGTGCCGTTTGAAAATGCATGCTCCGCGTGCGGATCGTGTATGAAACGTGCAGGGATTTGGTATCAAAAGCGAGGAGCTCATGCATGAATTTATTCACACATTAGGCATGTATAAAAAATCCAATGTATTCAAAACTGCCCTGTAGGCCTCCAGGAAGGGGCTGGAGCAGATGGGGTCGGAGGATCGTGCCGCCTCGACGATGCATCGCCGATGCGGCTCGATGTGAAGCCCGATCTGCTTCACGTCGACGTCGCCGATCCATCGCCGACGTCGGCGATGCATCGCCGGTGCATCGCCGGTGCATCGCCGATACATCGCCGATGCATCTCTCGGCGATGCGGAGCGATCCTCCGACCCCATCTACTCCGACCCCATTTAGGAGGCCTCTAGTGTTGCTAGAAGTGCCCCCAGGATCCTCGGGGTGGCCCAGACGGCCTCCAGAGCGCCCCTCACGAGGCCTGGAGGGCCCCGGGGCTCCAAAATGGAGAGAGTAGCTGGGAGCACCTTGGGCCAGGGGCACTCTTAGTTGCACCCGGTCAGGGGAGGAATCGGCGGCGAGCACCGGGGGGAACTGAGAAGGAGCGGGCCTTCTCAGAAGGCTTGGAAGTCCCCCGGCCTTCTGATCAGTTTTCTCAGCCTTCCCCGAGAACAGGAAGCCTCTCGGAAGGCGCGAGCGTTTCTGAGCAGCCCCGCTGCCTTCCGAGCAGGCCTTCTCCTTCTCGCTTCCCCCCCTCGCTCGCCGCCGATTCTAGCAACACCCGATCAGGGGAGGAAGAGCGGAGCATTTTCTTTGGGTGGAGGGCACAGGGTGAAATCTGAAATGCCGTTTCGCCGCCGTTTCGATGGATTTTCGATGCTTGAATCTGCAAGCGGTGAATCACAAGGTGGATTGATTTTCGAGGTGCAAAAGCCCATATGGATTTCACCCTGAGCCCTCCACCCTAAGAAAATTCTCGGAAGCGACACCGATGCCGCTGCGCGTCCCAGAGGGCCCTCGCCGCCGCGGCGGGACGCTTCCCCGAGGCAGGCTGGTCGGGGCGCGCCCCCGGAGAGGCCTGGGGAGACCGGGGAGCAGCGGCGCCGCCACCGCTTCTCGGCGGGGAGCGAGGGGGGGAAGCTCAGAAGGCGGCGGGGCTTCTCAGAAACGCTCGCGCCTTCCGAGAGGTTTTCTGTTTTCGGGGAAGGCTGAGAAAACTTATCAGAAGGCCCGGGGACTTCCAAGCCTTCTGAGAAGGCCCGCTCCTTCTGATTTCCCCCCAACGCTCGCCGCCGATGTCGGGGAGGTTTTCGGTGTTTTCGCTGAAGGCTCAGAGGATTTCTCGGAGGGCTGTGGGACTTCGAGCCTGCTGAGAAGGCCTTCTCCTTCTCCGTTCCCCCCCTCGCTCGCCGCCGATCTTTGCCCTCCCTGAGGAGGCCCTGCTCGGCTACCGGCAGGGCGCGGAGGGCCTCGAGCTCGTAGTGCTCCGGGCACCACAAAGAACCACGACCGCAATCGAGGGGATTTTTCTGGAGGGCCCCTCGGGGGATAATCCACCGACCGCGACATGAACAATCTAGTTGTGGTTGTGGCCGATATGGCCGTCACGGGACGCCCACATCGACCACAATACGAGGCTGGTTTCGGTGGTCTGACGATTGGATCCCATTTTGGTTTTATTCGCGATAGCGCCCGTGACTGGTCACGTCACGATTCGCGTTGGCGCCGTCTGGGAATTAGCCTTTTCTTGGCGTTCACAAACTGCGCTGGTGCGAATCGTGACATGACTGACCCCCTCCCCCCACCACCCCTGGTAACGCCCAGTATCTCCAGTGGATGCAAGATAGCTTCTTTTTGGGATGCACAAGACATCTCCTGTGGTCGCCTGATGTCCTAGCAGCTCGCAACATTCCCTTGTAATGTCGCGTATCTAGTGAGTAGAGATGTTTTGGAACAGCTGTATTTTTTGGGGTCTAATCACGAAATGGCATACAGAGTATAGCTGAGAAAATCATTTCAAAGCAGTCCACTACATTCAATGGAAAGTGGCGTGGATGTGTGCACGTGAACGTGCATATGCACCTGTATGCATGGGTGCATGTGTGCTTGTATATGGGTCCGCGCGGAAGTGTACGGATGACGCGCGAGCGCGTGTGCGTGTGTGTGTGTGTGTGTGTGTGTGTGTGTGTGGTTCCGTTCCCCTTTGGCTCAAGCCGCTCTGGCTCGAGGGGAGCCGAGCCGGATTGCGCGGCCGCGGCCGGGGGCCTGCCCTCGGCCTCCCCGGGCCTCCTTCCTCCGCCCTCCCCGCCCCCGCCCCGCCGGGAAATGGTGCGGGCGGCGACCGCGTCCGCGGCTGCCGCCGCCGCTGGCCCCGCGGCGTCGCGGCTTGCGGTCCGCCGCCGAGAGCGGCGCGCGGCCTCCGCGCGCCGCGCGCCGCCCCTGGGGCTGGCGCCGCCGCCAGGATCGGCTCCGCTGGCCGCCGCTGGTGCCGCCGTGGCTTCGTGTACGGCTGTCGGGCCGCTGTGCTCCAGCGCGGCCGCCGCCTGCCCCGATGCAGCGGCCGCCTGCGAGGCGGCGGCTGTCGTCGGCCTGTGGCCGGCCGCCGCGGCTCTGGCGCGCTCTGCCAGGCTTGCCGCCCCGGCGGCCGGTGCAGATGCCGTTGCGGCCTGGCCGCGGACGGCGGCGTTCGGCCGGCTGGACGCCGCGGTTGGTGCTCGCCTGGGCGCTGCTGCTGCTGCTGGCGGTGGTGGGCCCGCCCTGGCCGCTGCTGCTGCCGCCTCCGCAGCTGCTGTTGCCGCTGCCGCTGCCAGTGCCGCCGCTGGTTTCCCGCCGGCGGTGGCAGCGGCGGACGGCGTGCTGGCCGGCGTTGCGGCGGTCTGGCGCGTCGCCGACCGACGCGCTGCTGGCCGCGGCGGCGGCGCGGGCGGAGCTCGTCGCGGCGCATCTGGATGTAGCCCCGCGGGCGGTTGAACGCGCGTCGGGTGCTGAGCGCCCGGTGGGGGCCGTCGCCGCCGGGGCGCCCGCTGGCTGTCCGCCGCGCGCATTCGACGACGAACAAGGCGTGCAGGATCTGGTACGTAGGCTTCTGGGACCCTGCTGGACTGCGGAGGGTAGAGTCCACCATCATCTGATACATCATCTCGATCAGCACGCTCTATACGAACGTGCGCGGCGAGATGTTGGGCCTGAGACTGGAGCCCGCCATCATCTGCTACAGCGTCCCGGTCTGCACGTGCGAGATGGACGTGCAGGGGCGCAGGCAGCCAGCCCTGGCGCTGCTCCGAGAGATGTTCAGAGTGAGGCTGGAGCCCGCCATCATCTGATACAGCGCCCCGATCGCGGCAGCCAGTCCTGGCGCTGCTTAGCGAGGTGCCGGGAGTGAAACTGGAGCCCTCCATCGTCGTCTTTCCCAGCGCCCCGACCAGCGCGTGCGAGAAGGACAGGCAGGGGCAGTGCGAGCCAGCCCTGGCGCTGCTCAGCGAGACGCTGGGAGTGGACTTGGATGGGGGCCCGCCATCACCTGCTAAAGCGCCCCGATCAGCACATGCGGGGCGAACGTGTACAGCGAGGTGGTGGTCGCGAAGCTCGAGCCCGCCATCGCCCGCTACAACGCCCCGATCAGCGCGCGCGCGCGAGAAGAACTGGCAGGGGCAGTGGTGGCCTGCCTTGGCGCTGCTCCGAGAGATGCTGGGGGTAGAGCCGGGGCCCGCCATCGTCTATCCCGGCGCCGTAATTTTCGTGTGCGAAGAGGGTGGGCAAGGTTAATGGCAGCCGGCCCTGGCGCTGCTCAGCGAGATGCGGGAAGCGGAGGTGGAGCCCGCCACCATCTGCTCTGGCGCCCCGATCAGCGCTGGCCAGACGAACGCGCGAAACGAGATGCTGGCTGTGATGCTGGGGCCCACTATCATCTGCTACAGCGACCCGATCAGTGCTTGCAAGGGGGACTGGCAGGGGCAGTCGCAGCTGGCCCTGACGCCGCGCCGAGAGATGGCGGGGCTGAACTTGGGGCCCGCGCGCCATCGATCTGTTCCAGCGCCCGGATCAGCGCGCGCGAGGAGGACAGGCAGGGCAGTGGCTGCCGGCCCTGGCGCTGTTCAGGGAGCTGCTGGGCGTGGAGCTTGAGTCCGCCGTCGTCCGCCGCGGCACCTCGATCAGCGCGCGCGAAAGGGGGCGGCGGTGGCCGACGACGGCGACGACGAGGCGGCGGAGGTCGCGGAGGTGGGCGTCGGAGGGGTCGTCGAGGGCGCGGGGGAGGTCAGGGAGTTGGATGTGACGTTCGGGGGCGGGGGCGGCGCGAAGGAGGTGGGGGCGTCGCCGCGGAGTTCGGGGAGATGGTGGAGGAAGCCAGGGGCGCTTTCGACGACTCGCGCGACGAGGGCGGCAAGGAGGGCGAGAAGGAGGTGGCCGTGAGAGGGGGGGGCGTCGAGATGAAAGCGGCCGTCGGCGCGTGCGCGGAGGTGAGAGTCGACGGGGATTCGGGGCGGCGGTTCTGGATGTTGGCGCCGAACGAACACTGCGAGGCACGAGCGCCGCGGGGGCGGCGCCGATCGCGACGCAGGGCGCCTCTTGCGAGCCTTCCCAGGTCAGTCCTGCGCACGTCAACCCAGTCGATGCTGCGCCGCCAATCTCGTGGGCGCCGCGCCGCCAATCTTGTCGATCTCGCGCGGGCCATGCCCTGCAATCTGCTCGTTGCGGGGCGCGCGGGGAACCCGTGGGAAGCCAGGGCGGTAGGCCCCGCGGGCCCGCTGACGCCTCCTGTCCGTTCAAGTGGAGCCCCGTCCAATCACGAGCGGATAGGGGCGACGTGGATGGCGCTCAGAGATCTGGTCGAGATGGGGAGGAATGATGCCTCGATCTTACTCTGACCGATCTCTGCCTGACGACAGCATCCCAGACCCTGAGGGGCAGGGCGATCTTGCCCTGCTCCGCCGTGCAGCTAATGGCCATTCTGCGCCGCTGTGGCCCGCGTCGCCCGACCGCGACAGTCTGGGCCCCGTCGAGCACTGCGGCGGCGGGCGGGCGCGCGAGAGGGGCGGGGGCCGCGAGCGAACTGGCCCGGCGCTCTGGCTGGGCGGACCGCGAGGGCGGCGCCGTTGATTCCCGAACAGGCGCGGGCGCTCGAGCAAGCTCGCTGACACCTTCCTGGCCCGCGCCGGCCAGGGGGGCCATGGGGCCGCCGGCCCAGGCCGACGAGTCAGACGAACTGGACAGCCGCGGGCGGCTCCGGCGCGCGAGCAGAGGTCCAGAGTCTTCCCGCGCCGGCTGTCATGGCGGCTGCGCCGCGGACTGCAGACTGGCGGCCGTCGCCGAGGGCGGCAGAGGCAGCGTCGCGCGACGGGCGCGCGCCTCGCGCCAGCCCCCCGCCAATCATGACGCGCGCCCGCTGCGATGGCGCCGTCGGGGGACTGACCTCGCCGCGCTCGGCAAACGCAGGGCGGCGTCTGGCTGGTGGTCAAGATGGCGTGGGCTGACTCCCCGCGGCGTCGTGAACACTGGGGTCAGTTCACCTGGGGCTACAGGAAACAAGGGATGGGGCGAGCTCGCCCAGACATGGCCCCACGACAGGTCGTAATCGACTTCCTGTGCTCCCTGCCATCGCGCGGGCGGCAGCCGGCCTGCACTTGCGCCCCGCCAGCCTCGGCGGGCCCGACTGGCCAGCCGGGGGCCCTGGCGCAGCCAGGCGCCCGGCCCGCGTGGCTGGCGCTTCCCAGACAGCTCGTGGCCCGCGTCGGGCGGCTGGGGGGCCAGGGCGAGATAGCTCGGAGAACTCGCTGCGCGCGGTTCGTCGGCGGTGCGTTCGGCCCGCGGCGGCGCGGCGCGAGCTTCCCGCGCGATCTCTTCGCGGCGCGCGAGTGGGGCGCCGCGGTCCGTCTCCCGTGTCGGGCGGTCAAGCGCTGGACATGCGCCGATTTGTCGCTGTCTTGTTTTTGGGCGCACCGATCAGTTGCTCTAGTCAGACGCGCGGATTAGTCGCGTGTTGCGCCCTGTCGCTCGCCGCTTCAGTTTCGCCCGCGCCCCCCTATGTCTCCGCCGGGCAATGCTTCCCGGAAGGGGGGGGCCAGGGCGACGGGGCGTTCGAGGGCGACGTCGTGCTGCGAACGGATCGTAGACTGGCCTGAGGCTACGCCATGCCGGGGCCCGTGCTCTGTGATTCGTCGTTTTGGGCGCGCGCCGATCTGCCGCCTCCTGATTCTGCCGTGTTTCGTTACCGTTCCACGTGTCTCGGCTTCGGCATTCCTGGCCTTAGGCCCTGTGGCATTTTGTTTTCAGTCGGAGGTGGCGCGGCGTTCCCGCTACCCGCAGGCGGCGCTTCCTCCGGCGGTGGTTCTTGGAGGGGTCTGGGGGGGGGGAACCTTTTAGTCCCCTTCCGAATCTTCCTTGAGGTTGGTTTTGGGTGGGTCGTGGGGGGGGCCCACCCGAAATTCACCCCAGCAAAAGCATTCGGGGAAAGGTTTTTGCAGGGTTCGCGGGGGGGCCCTTCTCAAATTCCTCGGGATCACCTCAGCGTTTTGTGAGGGGGTGTCGGGGAGAAAACCCCGGAAACACACCGCAAACACCCGTGAGCTGTAGTTTTGATGGCTCGCGGGGGGGAACCTTCCCCAATCCCCATTCACCCACCCTGAGGGGAGTTTTTCCCAACCATCCTGTGGTGTTGGGTCCTCATTTTGAAGAGACAGCGCCCCGCGTTCCTCCCCTCTCCTCTCCTCTCCTCTTCTCTCCTCTCCTCTCCTCTCCTCTCCTCTCCTCCTCTCCTCTCCTCTCCTCTCCTCCCCTCTCCTCTCCTCTCCTCTCCTCCTCTCCTCTCCTCTCCTCTCCTCTCTCCTCTCCTCTCCTCTCCTCTCCTCTCCTCTCCTCTCCTCTCCTCTCCTCTCCTCTCCTCTCCTCTCCTCTCCTCTCCTCTCCTCCTCCTCCCCCTCCTCCTCCTCCTCGTCGTCGTCCTCCTCCTCCTCCTCCTCCTCCTCCTCCTCCTCCTCCTCTTCCCATCACCATCACCATCACCATCACCATCACCATCATCATCATCATCATCAGCATCATCATCAGCATCATCATCATCATCATCATCATCATCATCCCCTGCCTCTCCCTACACCATCGTTACCCTTATCACCGTCACCCATCATCCGTCAGCATCATCATCTGCAGCATCATCATCCTCATCCTCATCCTCATCATCGTCCCCACCGCCCATGTCGTCACACCCGTCACACGTTTCGTGTCCCCACAGGGAACCCCACCTAAAGCTACAATGGCGGTGTTCGCATGCGCGTCCTCCGCCCAGGACAGCGTTTCGTGGCCCCATAGGGAGCTCCACCGAAGGCCAAAATCGGGGTGTTCGCATGCGTCTCCCCCACCCAGGACAGCGCTTCGTGGCCCCATAGGGAGCTCCACCGAAGGCCCCTGTGGGGGTGTTCGCATGCGCCTCCCCCGCCCTGAACAGCGTTTCGTGGCCCCATAGGGAGCTCCACCGAAGGCCAGAATCGGGGTGTTCGCATGCGTCTCGCCCACCCAGGACAGCGTTTCGTGGCCCAATCGGGAGCTCCACCGACGGCCCCACGGGAGGTGTTCGCATGCGTCTCCCCCACCCAGGGCAGCGTTTCGTGGCCCCACTGTGAGCTTCACCGAAGGCCCTAGTAGGGGTGTTCGCATGGGTCTCCCCCCACCCAGGGAGCTTCACCGAAGGCTTCCATCGGGGTGTTAGCATGCGTCTCCCCCACCCAGGACAGCGTTTCGTGGCCCACATGGAGCTCCACCGAAAGCCCCATTGGGGGTGTTCGCGCGCGTCTCCCCAGCCCAGGACAGCGTGTCGTAGCCCCATAGGGAACTCCACCGAAGGCCCCACTGAGGGTGCTTGCATGCGTCTCCCCCACCCAGGGCAGCGTTTCGTGGCCCCATGGGGAGCTCCACCGAAGGCCCCAGTGGGGGTGTTCGCATGCGCCTCCGCCGCCCTGAACAGCGTTTCGTGGCCCCATAGGGAGCTCCACCGAAGGCCAGAATCGGGGTGTTCGCATGCGCCTCCCCCGCCCAGGACAGCGTTTCGTGGCCCCATAGGGAGCTCCGCCGAAGGTCGCACTGGGGGGCTTTCGCATGCGGCTCGCCCACCCAGGACAGCATTTCGTGGCCCCATAGGGAACCCCACCGAATGCGCTGCTCACAAAGACGGTACTCACAACTGTATATGGTTGGGTCCTTCGCCAGGCTAATTGTGATGTTCGGGGGGGGTCTGGCTTGAACTGGTCCCACAACTCCCCGAGGGCAGTTTTTTTTTGGTGGGCCGAATGGGAAACCCACCAACATCATTTGAGGGAAATCAGTTCAGTTCCCAACCACCCTGCGGTGTTGGGCCCTCGCTTTGAACAGACAGCGCTCCGCGTTCCTTCCTTCCTCCTCTCCTCCTCCTCCCCCTTCTCCCTCCTCCGGCTCTGCGCCTCTGCCATCCGCATGTTCCTGTTTCGGCGCTCCACTCACACGTTTCGTGGCCCCGTAGGGAGCTCCACCGAAGGCCCCAGTGGCAGGGTTCGCATGGCGGCCCCGCCCCATTTCTGCACACCCCTCACACGTTTCGTGGCCCCATAGGCAGCTCCACCTAGGGCCCCAATGGCAGGGTTCGCATGGCGTCCCCGCCGCCCATTTCGGCATACCCCTCACACGCTTCGTGGCCCTATAGCGGGGCTCCGCCGAAGACTCCAGTGGTGCGTCCCGCGCCACCCAGTACGGCGTTTCGTGGCCCTATAAGGAGCCCCGCCGAAGGCCTCAGTGGCCGTGACCATATGCGTCCCCGCCACCCAGTACGGCGCTTCGTGGGCCCATCGGGAGCTCTACCGAGGGCCCTAGTGACCGTGACCACATGCATCCCCACCACTCAGTACAGCGCTTCGTGGCCCCATACGGAGCTCCACCGAAGGCCCCATTGGCCGTGACCCCATGCGTCCCGCACCACCCAGTACGGCGTTTCGCGGCCCCATAGGGAGCTCCATCGAAGGCCCCAGTGGCTGTGACCACATGCGTCTCGCGCCAGCCAGTACAGCGTTTCGTGGCCCCTATACGGAGCTCCACCAACGGCCCCACTGGCTGTGATCACATGCGTCTGCCCTCTCCACTTTCGGCACATCCCTCACACGCTTCGTGGCCCCATGACGAGCTCCACCGAAGGCCCGAGTTGCGACGTTCGCATGCGTCCCCCCCGCCCATTTCGGCACACCCCTCACGCGTTTTGTGGCCCCAGAAGGGGGCTCTACCGAAGGCCCCAGTGGCGACGTTCGCATGGCGGCCCCGCTCCATTGCGGCACACCCCTCACACGTTTTGTGGTCCCATATGGAGCGCCACCGAAGGCCCCAATGGGTGCGCCCGCATGCGCCCCCGCTACACATTTCGCGGCCCCATCAGGGGATCCACCGAGGGCGATGCCCGCGATGGCGATACTCACAAATGCATATGGCTGGGCCCTTCGCCAGGATGATTGTTGTTGGGTGGTCGGTGTTTGTTGTCTGTTGTGTATATTTTCAACACAATGTTGTTTTTTCAGTATGCGGAAGCGGTGCCCTCCCCCAAACACCAGCACCCTCCACTAGCCCCCGGGGCCCTGATCCCCTCGCCCAATAGGCCTTCCGGGGGATGTATTTTTTCCCCAACCATCCTATGGTGTTGGGTCCTCGTTTTGAAAAGGCAGCGCCCCGCTGTCCTTGTCCTCGCCTCTCCCCCCTCCCTGCCTCTGCCCCTCGAATGTCCATAATTTCTGCGCACGCAGTACAGCGTTTCGTGCTCTCGTAGGGAGCTCCACCGAAGGCCCCAGTGGCTGTGACCACATGCGTCCTCGCCACCGATTTCGGTACACCCCTCACACGCTTCGTGGCCCCATAGGGAGCTCCACCGAAGGCCCCAGTGGCTGTAACCACATGCGCCCTCGCCACCCATTCCGGCACACCCCTCACACGTTTCGTGGCCGCATAGGGAGCTCCACCGAAGACCCCAGTGGCTGTGATCACATGCGTCCCTGCCACCCACTTCGGCACACCTCTCCCACGTTCCGTGGCCCTATAGGGAGCTCCACCGGAGGGGCTGTGCCCATGTGCGTCCCTGCCACCCATATCGGCACACACGTCACACGTTCCGTGGCCCCAGAGGGAGCTCCACCGAAGGCCCCAGTGGCTGTGATCACATGCGTCCCCGCCACCAATTCCGGCACACCCATCACACGCTTCGTGGCCCCACAGGGAGCTCTACCGAAGGCCCCAGTGGCTGTGATCACATGCGTCCCCGCCGCCCAGTACGGCACGCCCCTCACATCTTCCGTAGCCTCATAGGGAGCCCCACTGAATAGGATACGCACCATTGCGGTTCTCACAACTGCATACGGCTGGGATATTTGTCCAAGGGGGGTACCAGGAAACCTCAACACCCCTCTCCCTCGCAGGTGCGGGCGCCGCTGATGCTGGCCGCGGCCGCCCAGGTTGGCGACGCAGAAAGATGGGGCCGTCTTCGCGGGCATAAGCGCGCAGGCCCGCGCAAGCCACCGCGTCAGGCCCGCGCAAGCCACCGCGTAAGGCAGCTGTGCCATCTCGAGCAAGGCCCGCTTCGCGTCGTCGCCCAGGTGCCGCACGCCCCCAACGTGGTGTGCGTGACGCTGCCGACGGCCGAGGATCGGCGCCGCGCCGAGAGGTCGGGGAAGTGAGAGAGAGAGAGAGAGATCACGGTCGGAACGAGGTATAGGATCGACGTCGATTCGGGGTGGGTACCCTGATGTTCTTCGTGTTTGTTGGATGTTCTTGTGCATCCTGGATGGAGGGTACCCTCGAGTGATCTTATGGTTTGGGGTGTTTTGGGCGGCAGAGGGTTTCTTCTGCTTGAAGAATGTTATTCCGTCCGAGGTCCGACCATAGGCCTTCTCAGAAGGCGGCGGGGTTTCTCGGAAGCCCCCCGCGGCCTCCTGAGAAACCGTCCTCGTCTTCGGAGAAAGCCCATTTCCAGTTTGAAGCATATCCCTATCCTTATGTTTGGCATCACCTGACCTCGGTGCCGATCTTACATATTCCCTCAGTTTCTGAAGATACATCCCTGAGAATGTCGCCGCGTTTGGCTTGCCGATCTGAGGATCGGGAGAAGTTCGAATCTGGTTATCGGGCCGCAGGACGGGGTAGGATACCCATCGGTCTTTGAAAGTAGGTATTCTTGGATTCCCAGATTCCAATCTACTTTAAGCGCCTTCCTACTTCAATGATCGAGTGGCTTCACCTTTTCCGTCCTCCTTGCTGGGCGGACGGAACCCAATCTACCTTCAACGCTTTCCTATTTCATGTTTCTACCTACTTACTTCCGACCGATGGGTAGGGAAAGGGGGGTACGAAATCTGCTGCCTGCAGCTGGTTTCCGCCCCGCCGTGGGGCCCATTCCTCGATGCATGGGCGCCTCCCGGCGCCAGGAGGCTCCAGGAAGACCCGCTCAGTGAGCTGATTCGCTACCCAGAGATTATTCTGGATGGGTTATTCATCAAGGGGGGGGTGATTCATCTTCTGATTGGGCCTGCCCAATCCCGCCCACCTCCATCCTCCTCCCCCTCCTGATCCCCCTCCTCTTCCTCCAACCTCCCCTCCACCCATTCCGACAGCATGTGCCCCCCCCCCAGCGGATCCAAATAGGGGGGCGATTATTGCCCCATCCAGATTAGCTCTATGAACATCCAACCTACTTGAGCACCACCAAACAGAATTTCGAGCACCAGGAAAGCACCGAAACTGGAGGGCCCTGAAGGGCGACACCCCTGGGAAAGTCTTCGCGCAGTCCAGCCCTAGGAGGCGGTGCTCCTTCGACACCTCGCCGGCGTCTCGCTGGCGCTCTGGGTGCTCAAGGTTTTTTTTGGGACGTGGTCCTCGAGTACGATGTTCCAAGAGGAGGAGGAGGAGGAGGAGGAGGAGGAGGAGGAGGAGGAGGA